>KK119532.1:0-17981 GCA_000611955.2 Stegodyphus mimosarum | reverse complement strand
AAAAAAAAATTTAAAAAAAAATACTAACACAAAAAAAAAAAAAAAAAAAAAAAAAAAAAAAAAAAAAAAAAACCTTTAGACGTAATTTAAAATCTGAAGCATTTCAGGTTTTTTTTTATTAAATATCTAGGGTAGTTATTTTTAGGTAATATTTAAGGTAAGTAAAATCTGTATAAGCATTGGTGAGAGCTTTAGTTCTCAGTTTGCTGAACACTGACACTGTGTGAAGCCAAAATTTACTATCACATTCATTCTTCATTACTTGTTCAAAATTATTAGCTGAACTGCAAGTTGAGCTTTATCACTTATTTTCATTTTTTCACACACACACACACACACACACGCACGCACACACACACACGCACGCACACATGCACACACACACAAAGAATTATTGTAGGACAAGAATTAGTACAATGTACAGTAATTTTTCTATATGTGTGTCATCAGCAACATGAATAACAATTAAATCTTTTAGCTATATACATGGTATGGTAAAATTAATACATATGTAACTGCTGGGAATTGCACAATTAGTTTATCTAAAATTAGACTGAATAACCACTTTATTTTGGCATAGATTTTGAAATAAAGTTGCTGTTTTGCTGATTTTAAATTTTACTTAAAATCAGCGAAACACGTTTGTCTTCCAGCTTAATATATACTTATTTATTGTAGAAGTTTATGCAGTATACATTTCCATATGTTTGCATTGGATGGTGAAGGGACTGAATGCATACCCTTCTTTGTTTTCTGTAGGAAATTAGGCATAATTAATCAGTGTATATGTTAGCCTTTTTTGATTCTTTGTTATTTTGGTCAGTTTTACATTTTGGCATCCAGGCAAAAAAGAAAAAAGAAAAATCGCTTGCCTCTCCGAGTAGTTTCTTAGATAGTTTCCATCAATAGAGCCCAAAAGCTGAAAGTCGAAATGAGGGTGTAGCTGCTCTATTGATGGTCTCCTGTTTCCTGCCTCTCCGAGAAAAAATTATCTAAAGTTTAGGCATTATTGAAAATCACAAATTAGGATTTACATAACAATTCTTTTTATTTTGGAACTCAGATAATGTGTCTTTTCTGGTATAGTATAAAATATGTAAAATTAATCCTTAAGCCAATCAATTCTAAACTTTGATGGAAGCAGTAAAACAGACAGATTCAGAGTTTTGGTATGGTGCTAATGATAAATCATATAATCACTTCATTTATATGTTACTTCTTCAGTTTTGATTAAATGTTCCAAAAATTTTATATTATTGAAATCATCATTATTACTGCGATATTCTGTTTTTCAAATTCTTACAGGTCTTCACTCATTGGAAATCAGAATTCACATTGCTTTCCACAAATAACTCTTTGATGTTTTATTCAATTCATTAACTAAGTTATAAAGATTTTAGAAGCTAACCCTGCAATATTATTAGCTTAGTACCCTAAAGATTTTAAACCATGATGGCTCAAAATTTTTCTTGATAACAAAATAGACTTTCCTACCTCTTTGGTAAGTTCTTAACATGTATGAATGCCATAATAATTCTGTTACGTACTGTTTTCTTGTAAGGCAATAAGTTTATATGATTGTAGTGCAGAGGTTTATATATTGTGAGGTGAAATGTCATTCGTTCAAAATTTGTTAAATTACTCCAGTACTTTCTTTTATGTCTGTTGTACTATGTCAAAGTGTCAAAACTATTATTTTCTCTCTGGAAAATTTTTTTAATGTAATAGCATATTAAATTGCTATACAATTTTAAAACTCAAAAGCCATTTCCAAATAATTTTGAGACAAAGATGATGGTGGCCTCATGATTTGTGGATAAGCATGTTTACTTTGATCAAAGATCCACAAAAGAATTTGCAGGCTCAGGGCTTCTTAGCAAATAAAAATCATACTTATAAGCTATTCAGTGCGACTAGTGATTCCATTTCTTTTGTAAATGAGGTAATAAATGATTTTGATAAAAGTGATTAAACTGCTTATGAATTTTTTGCATATTTTAATTTTCTTATATAATGAAATCTATGGCATGCTATAAATGAAATATATAAATCACACCGTAGATTAATTTTGTGATTTTTTCTTAGTCTATGAGTTCTGTATTTATTGTCTATGAGTTCTATATATTGTGATTACATTATATTTATTTTTTTTAGATTTAAAACTCAGTTGTCCCAGTTAATCTTCAGCAATCAGTTTCTGCAATTATCGTCATATGTTTCTTCATCTTATCTGTATGGATTAGGGGAACACAAAGAAGGAATATTAAAGTCATTTAATTGGACTCGTTTGACTATTTTCAATCAAGGAGATCTACCTGTGGTAAGGTTAAGATTTATATTTCCTGAAGCATATGCCTGAAAAATACCGTATATTCCAGCGTATAATACTCACTTATAATTCCAAACTGCATTTATTAATTTTTAGGTATATTCACTGTATAATGTGCATGATTTTCTTTATGAAGAAACCTGAAAGATACATATGGGATACTTTTATTTTTTGAAGTCATTCATTCAAAGATTTTTCTCAGGCGTTCGAACAGTGCTCTACTGAAATGACAAGTGATAAAGGGAACAATCCATGTATGCAGGTAAATATTTGAGGGAGTAAATAATTCTGCGAAGAGGGTGGTTTATATTCAGTACAGGTGGGTACAAGAATATTTTTCTAGGTTTTTGAGAAAAGGTGGACAGAATT
This sequence comes from Stegodyphus mimosarum, assembly GCA_000611955.2. NCBI lineage: Eukaryota > Metazoa > Arthropoda > Arachnida > Araneae > Eresidae > Stegodyphus > Stegodyphus mimosarum. Next base: position 15,283 of record KK119532.1, on the reverse strand, counting down.
CGGGGTAAGAATACCCTTCCGACCCTAATAGATTCGCAGAATTAAGAGTCAGATGTTTCCTCTCTCTGTAATCATTTGAAGCTATGAATTTGAAATGAACGTTGTAGGCTTTAATAAATTACATTTGCTTTATTTGAAATCTGTTGATCTAGTGTACCTTATAGTATTAAATATGGCTTCTGCCAAACTAAACAACACAGTGCTGGTTTCAAATGCAAAGCCATTTAGTTTACGAAAGAAAACGGAAATTGTGCTGCAATAATGGTTTTTGGTGTTGATGAAAGATGGAACGGGTCTTGACTATTTATTTATGGATCAGAATGACAATGATGGTGAAGATGAAACAGAATTAAATGATGTGTCTGAAGATACAGCGGTAGATGAACATGATGTCATGTTACCGATAATGAAAATTTTTAGTTTCATAAAGTATGTTTCTTTTAAACAAATAGCATTTAAATGCAAGTAAAATTCTAATTTTTGTATGCTGATTTTTTCCTTATTTTTAATCTATTATTTTTGTATGATTTATGAGAATTTTATAAGGAGCACGCACCTGTAAATTTGGATAATATTTTTGTATTAAAAGTGCACATTATAAGCTGAAAGATATGGTAAGTCTTTTAAAATATTTTGAAATAAAAGTCTATAGAATAAAATTTAATGTAAGAATTTCACAGATGGGTGCCTTATGTAGGAAAAGTAATTTTTTTTAATTAAAATTAAGATGCTTGTAATTAGTTCGAGTGTATTTACCATTTTTTTTTATTATTCTCAATATAGTTAGCAGCAGGACTAATAAGGCATAAATATAAATTTTGGTATCTGTTATTCATGTAATGTATATGTGTTAATAGCTCCTCCTAAATAAGCAGCCCAGATGCAGAACGAAACAACTTGAACCTATACTGCTGCTCCACTAGTTGAATATGATAAAAATAACTCAAATAGTTTAAGGAGAAGGAAAAATGATGTTGCAGTTTTCTTCAACAAGACCAATAATACTGATGTAGTTCTAAAAAACGGTGATCATTGGGTAAAAACAATTTGACTTCAAAATCCTGATTATAGGAGAGAATTCTTAAATCCCTCAGAAAGCAAATCTAAAATTACTGAGTAGTAACTCAGTATCACCTCAATCTGCAACCTAGTTTATTAAACACCTGACTAATTCATGGGACTGATGTGTTAACTAATTTGTGGGATTGATATGTTTGGTTATACGTGCCTGACAGTGCAGCTGCAGTGCAGGTTGTAGCATATTTAAGGGCTATGATAGTGAAGTCTTTAGAAGTTGACTAACTAGAAATTAAATGCAAAATAAGTTTAGAATAGGGAAGAAGGGAAATAAAAAGATGAAAATGTCCATTTGCATGAGAAATTTGTTATCCAATGCAGCTGAAACCATCTTGCAGAAAGAAAAAGTGATTATTAGAGGTCACATGATTTTGGCCACCTATTGTGGTTAAGAAATGGACAGACTTCAGGTCCTGGATCATGGAGGAAGAATTGGACTGTAAAGAAGTATCAAATAAATATCCAATTCCGTTTGGTGTAGATACAAATAAAATTTCTAAAATTATAAAAATAGCATGAGAAATTATGTGTTCTTTGCATTGTTTTATTATTACAAGTACAGTATAGATCTTCAATAAAAGGTTATTAAGTTTTAACACAACTTTTTCATTTTTTTACTTTTGTATTTTTACCTTTTTGCAAAGTGCAGCATGCTTTGAAATTTCTGTAAAAAATCTTTTAGTTGTTCTATATCCTGTTGTAAGGTCTACTTGTCTAATTTTTGTGTGAAATCTGGAGAGTAGTGACTGCACAGAAGGGTTAAAATTATCCTTTATTACACTCACTTACACACATTACTTTATTACACTAATTATTTATAATGTGTCAACTCGAAGCTAACAAACTACGCCTCTGTTTGGCTGGTAACTGAAACAGTAACAAAATTTGAAGTAAACTCAAAATTTGAAGATATTAACAAGTAGTAGAATATGCTACAGGGCTCAGGCTATCCTGTTTCCTGACAGAGCGTTGGAAGATTTCGTGGCAGCTAGGTAATAGCTGTTACTCCACGTTTAACCAACAATAAATGATTAGCCGAAGCTCGCGCTACGACAAGCACAGAGTTTTCCTGCTCTGTGCTCAAACTTGATACTTAAAACTTTTCTCGCTCCCAAACTTGATACTTAAACCTTTTCTCCCACTGGTAGAATTTGCATTACTTCACACATGCTGCCAAATTTAAATTTTCTGGCACTGACAATTAGGGAATGAGGGCTTATAGGAAAGGACTTCAAATTAAATTTAACTTTTTATTTAAAAAAACTATGAATACCTTGAATCGCTACAGTTACCCATGCCAGAATTTAGCAGACTTGGATAAAGGTCCTTAAAGACTTCATACAAACTGTTAAATTCTACAACTAACAGGCCCTGAGCTCCATTTACACACAAGTACTAAAGTTTAAATTATAACAGAAACAAATCTTTTCCTCCCTGAACTTGCTTCATCATCTTTAGCTGGCATTCAGTCATGTCCTTCCAGTCATCTGGAAGGAATACTTATGAATACCTGTTTCTATCAAACAATAGATAACACTTTAAGTTTACAGTACATTATTTTTTTATCGAGTTTCTAATTCTTTTGCATTTATCGTAGCTTTCTAAATTTTTCCGAACATTACGGTTTTTTTGGGTCACATTTACTCATTTCACATTCAGGCTTAAATTTTAAACTTAATACCCTTTTCGGCTCTCCACAGTGTGTGATGAAAACGCATGTGTAAAATGTCACAGTGAACAAATGCTGTGGACCTTGAACTTCGGCAGGTCTCTTCTTCATTTTGGTGGTGGAAGTTCTGGTAGGGTCGAAGTCACCCCTTCTGATTCAGAAGCTTGCCAGAAACCATTCAAAACATCAAAGTCTTTACGTTCTTATTATTGTTTTAATTGATCCGGACTGGCCTTTATTCATTCTCCCAAATCTGATTTTAAATATATCACTGCCCCGACTGTTTTATCCAGAAGGTAGTTAATATAAAATGAAAAATAAATACATAAAATTTATAAAGATGAAATTATGTGCATACACAAACATATGTGAAATTACATGCTTACAAACATGTTGTAAATTTCACTGGGAAGATAGTTAACCATTATCTTATAATCTTGCACATTAAATGTGGTATTCCAATAACAAATCTTAATTCCTAAGAATCTGATTCACAGTTTTAATGCTAAATTAATAAATTAAATGAGAAACAATATTTATGTTTGTGTCATTCAAATTTGACGAACATATGATACAGTATTAATTTTATTTCATGAGATATCATTGATAATATGCATCTAGATCATCATTATGTAAATCCCAGTGAAAGACAGTACATTTATTTTCATTTGGAAATATATCTTTTTCTATGATTCTACATTTTGCTTTTTTCTATTTTTGTCATCTGATGGTGCAATGTAATTTTTTTTTTATCTCACTTGATAAAAGAGTGCTTAATATTATTACTGCAGCCACCACAGCAGAAGTCGCCAAATTTTCAAAATTTGCCATATTCTGTCAACCGTGCTGATAAATAATCTTTCAGTCAACTAATGTTGCCACTTTTTTTGCATTCTTTTTGTTGTATTTTTATTCTATATTTTTGTAGATAAATCATGATAGTTTTTACTTTAAACTCAATTTCAACATGAGCACTAGTGGAATTTGCCTGCTGTGGAAGGCACTGCAATAAAATTTATGCAGAAATTCAGTATTTTGCCACAAAATCTCTGAAGGGAACAATGATGACATGCATTTTCTAGATAGCGTGTGAGCAATGCCAAAGTTGTATGGGCTGCTGAACTTGTGTGGTTCTTTGATATTTTTTAAGCAAAAACCAATTGTAAGAACAATGCAAATTGCGAGAACAGGTAAAAGAACAGTTTAAAAAAAAAAAAAAAAAAAAAAAAAAAAACTGAACAATTTTGCAAAAAAAGTGTGTTTTATTTATTTACTTCCCCCCCTTGGTATCATATAATTTTTATTTTGTAATTAAAAATTTGTGTTTTAAATTGCTAAACTATATATTCTTTGATATACTGATACTGATAATGTTTACTGACTTACGTATCATAGTTTGAGAACCTTTTTTTAGGGCGGGGGTATTTGTTTGATAAAAAAAATCACCGAATTTTGGCAACATGATTGAGTTAATGCCTCATTACCGAAAAATGTTTATTTTAATGTCTTCTGACCATATTTTATATTCAATTTTACCTGTAATCTGTGCTCATTATAATACTGGAAATGATCTGGAATTAAATTTGTTTTGTGATGTCATTTATGTTTACTGAAAGTGAAAAGTCCCAGTCTTTCTTTAAAAATAAGCAAATAAAATTTAAAAAAAAGAATAAAAAATAAATGTAAAGCAAAGAAATTGTGTTGTTATGTATTTAACAATGAACTTTGAAAACCATTTTTATGCATTTCATTTGAAAAATTTTGTATTATGAGCAAACAAATGCGAATTAGGCAGTTTACATAACTTGACAAAAACTAAGGGCAATAAGGCAGTTGACAAAAACTAAGTGCAATAAGGCAGTTGACAAAAACTAAGTGCGTAATTATAAACTAAAATGCAATCATGTATATATGCAGCTTGGAATGCATGTATATATATTTTATGAAATTAAAAGTTTTTAAAAAAATTTTTCAGAAACTTTCAGCTATCATTTGGTTTTTATTATTTTTGTAAAAAACCCAAGCTTTTCATTGTAGATAACTACATAGTTTTAATGGAATTCACATTTTGAGTTCAAGCCGTTTCTTTGACATATTTACAGTTTCTAATTTTTGTTGGCTGAAAGATACTATCTCTTCTCTCTGCATTATCTTGTATTTCTTCATCTTTTTCCTAGTTTTTGTTAGATCGTAAAATACTTCTACTGATGATCTGATTTTTTTTAATTATTATTGTTTTGAGATATTATTGTAAAGTTTTTGCAGTTCTAAATAACCCTCTTGCAGTTTTCAGTAACACCTAAGCAATATCTTAAACTGCCCTGTATTAACCAGCGTTACAAATTTGTATATGTAAATAATTTGACATTTAATTGATTAAGTATCTTCAGCAAAAAAATTAATCATATTTGGTAAATTAAAGCTATTCTTTTTCCTTCACAGCCACACAGAAATCTGTATGGGAGTCATCCTTTTTATTTGCTTATGGAGCCTGAAGGAGATGCTAATGGTGTTTTTCTTTTAAATAGTAATGCTATAGGTAATATCATGTTATTTATGTAAAAGATTCTATTTTAACAAATAAATAAAGTTATTGGTATTAGCATATTTTTTCTAAGCTACATCAAATAAGTGTTATGTTTAAATGTTCATTAATAAATTAGTATTTTGTCCCAAAAATGGGGAAAAAAAAGTAGACCTCTTTTTCATATTACTGTGTCTTTTAAAGAGATATCGGAGTTTCTTTATCAATTTTCATTTTTGGTCATTTTTAGATGTTGTGCTTCAGCCAGCACCAGCTATAACATTTCGGGCCATTGGTGGGATATTTGACTTTTTCATCCTTCTTGGGCCAACACCATCAGAAGTCGTAAGGCAATATACTGGTATTGTTGGACGGTCTTTTATGCCACCATACTGGAGCCTTGGTTTTCATATGTGCAAATATGGATATTTTTCTTTGAACAAAACTCAAGAAACATTGGAACGCAATTTGGATAAAGGGGTTCCAATAGTTAGTATTTGTATAAACTTTATATTATATTTTTAATTAGGTAGAAATTGCACTTTTATTTATAGTGTTTAATGTTATTATGGTGAGCAAATTCAAAATATGGATACTGAAACGCATTTGAAATAAACTGTTCTCGTTCATGCTAAGACCGGAAGGGATAAAAGTGAAGTATTCGACAGAAATTAATTATTTGGCTCATATATGGTGTTATTAATGTATTAGGGGAATTGATTTGGGTTCATTAAATTATGTTACAGTGCACTAAAGCTATCTGCCCAATGTACAGAATACTTTTGTGGAAGATTTCAGAGAAAATAACAGTTATTCATGTATTTGGAGAAAACACAATAGGAACATCCATACTACTAGTCCATGTGCCAGAATTTCAAGCTGGGTCGGACCACCAGTGTTAAGCAGTCTTAGCCACTCAACAATTAGGGGATAAGTATAAGTCTAATTTAAATAGTATTGTGTATCTTCACAAAAACATTGACAGTTTTACAACTGAATTTTCTAATCTGTTGAAGTTTTTAAACCTTCTATTTTATACTGTAGTTAATTTTAAACTGTAGTTCATTCATTAGAAAATTCCAGTTTCTTTTTCTGGAGGAAGTAGAATAAGGAACTGTTTCTTTCAGCCAAATTTTTAAAATTAGTTTATGGAGGCAGGCAATATTTCTTAGAACTCATTTGATAAAAAATTGTTAAGTTGTGAAAAGTGTTCCCAGTGTCTTGCTCTTTGTTTCTATCACTTTAGCAAGTGAATATAGCATAGCTAGGGCAGAATGTCACAGAAATGGATGTTTGGTTTTTTACTTATTACTTTGGTAATTAGCATGTGCTGCATATTTTGAAATAGTTTTGAAATTAATATGGGCATAATATAATTAGTTAAAAGAGTAAATAACTGGTTGTTAAAAATAGAATGTCTAACCTTGATGTGTAGTTTACATTTTGATTATTTTTTTAAAATAAAATTGCTTGCTGCAGTATGGACCACATTCAGCTTCCCAAACTATAATTTAGTCATGGCTTATATATTTCATTTTATGCTTTGCATTCAAAAAAGAAATCTTGGAACAAATATTTATATTTTTAAAATTAAAGTCGTTTCTGGTATTGAATTCTATTTTTTTTAATGATAAAAATTTGATTTTATCTGTTAACAAAAGTAGATATCATTTTTTGTTTAAAAAGAGAAATGAAATACATTCTGTGACAAAATACCCATACAGTTAAGGATACTGTCCAACAGTCTTAATTTAAACACAAGGAAAATGCATATATTGTGCCTCTTGTAGAGAACCAATGCTCATCCATTTTGCCAACTTAATGTGAAATTGGCAATACTACCTTAAGCAAATTGTTTCTATGATATTCATTCTTATTATCTAAAGCATTGTTTACTTTAGATAATAATGCCTTAAAAGTCAGCTGTATGACAGTGCAACCAACTGAGCAAGTTTGGCAAGGATTCCATTTCTGGCCTGAAAAGAAATGTTTTGGTTATACTAAAAAATTGCTTGGCATTTGAATCAAAGCACTGGATCATCAGATGGTCAGATGGTTTTATTACTAGTGTTTGATTAGAGTATCTGTAATCATCAGGAATAATCACCAGGAGGTAATTTTTTGGGTTTGTTATGCAGTTCTGAAAATTGAAAAAGAAATTCTAACAGATTCGCTACTTTAAATTCAGAAATACTTTTATTCATTTCTCCTAAATATGTAGTACCAAGATGTATGATTGCAAGAAGTGTGGTCACCAATATCAGTCCTGTTGCAACCAACATTAGCAATACTTTCTATAATCTGCATAAATGTTGCTTCTGAAAATGTTAATATTTCATAGTGGAGCCATATCAGGTCTTGTAATGAATCCCAGTTTTTACTTGTTTGAATGATTGGAGAATTCACGTATGGAAAAATGATGGCCAGTGCTTCTCGCCTCATGTCATTGTGCAATTTCATTTATTCCTCATCATTTGAACATTTGTTTTTTTTTTTTATATAAGCAGTAACCTAAGACGAATCTTTCTCAGACTTAAATAACTTGATAATGCAAAAAGGCTCTCATTTGATTGGAATTGTGAAAAAAAAAATTGTTTAATTTTTACTTCCTAAAAATTTATTTCCTTTCGGGTATTTTTCATATGAATATGAAGTGAATGGGAAAACTGCACTTATCTCAGCAGTTTTCGCATTGATGAAACCATTTTTGAAATCGCTGATGGGGAATCTTATTCAAGGCTCATGGAGATTTTTTTATTTTCTCTATAATATTAAAATCCTTTCATTTTAGTTCCTTTTCATTTGTGGAAACAATAAAATATTCAAAAGGAGGTCAAATGAATAAGAAGAAAGAAGAATAGCCATATTGTTTTTGACAAAAATTATCACACATGAAAATGGTATGGGCTAAGACATTGTCACAGTGCTGAAACCACTGACCATTCTTTCTCAAATCACATATTTTCATTTGGTAATAACTGCAAAGCATGTAAGTGGATCCAGAAATCTGATCAGTAGCCTAATGTTAACTTTTATAAATTGCACTGTAAAGTTTTCAAGATTTTCTTCATTCTTAACTGAGAAACGCTGGCCAGATTTTAATTGGTCTTTAAATGTTATCTCTTTTCTTTCTATACGAAAACTACTCATAGACTTGTGTTTTATTTTAAAACTACATCTTTAAAAGCAGTGTGGAGTATCACTGCTGTTTCAAAATCCATTTTTCTAAGAAATAACAAAATTCAATGCAAACCAGCTGTTCTTTAAGATCATGTATAAAATTTAACAAGCTCCAAGAAAAACTGACATTGTATTCTATACTCACAATACAGAGAACTGCCACTTTGCAGAATGCTGTACCTAGTGGTGAAATTTGCAGTTGCTTCTGCACTGCGTGCCAAGCATAGATACTAGCACATATAAAAGTGTATCACCCAGACAGGCAGCCGTGCAAGGATGGCGGATTTGAAGAAGAGGAATGTCCAAGCAAAAATGGTCATTTTACATTATCAGTGAATGCTAGAAGCTGGTTGTGGTTTTCAATCTGTGTATTATTTGTCTTTGATCATAGCAGCAAATTAATGAGAGTTCTGACATGCCAAAGAGACTTACTAGGCTGCTCAATGGCAAGGAGCAACTGATGTATAGCTTTTTTAAAGAAGAGGCACAGAAAATGGGACTTTGGATGTCAATGTTTGCAGGATGGCCATGTTTGCGTTTAACTAGCAGGATGTCAATGTTTGGATTTAACATGTGTATATACTTTTGGTAATGAAGAGGCAATAAAGCATTTGGTAATAAAGCATCTTGAGACCTACTAAGCTGTCAGTGTTGTATCTGTAAAAAGCCAGTTTCCTGCAAGATAATGCTCAGTGGCACATAGCAGATATCTATAAGTTTTATCATATCTCCTAGACTTTTTTTTTTTTTTTTGAATGCATATGATCACAATCCATTCACATTATAGCAACACTTAAGAGACATGTAAAAAGGGTGCTGTATCAATGCAATGTAAAGGAAATGCTAATACTTAAGAGGCCTGTGTAAAACTATTAAAAACTTATAATAAACATAAAAGAAGTTTAAAATTTGTAATGGTATGCATTAAAATCATGCATTTTAAAAAAGGAAAAATAAATAGAACGTACATAAAATAAGATAGTATATTACATACATAAAAAAAAGTGAGTAAGTTACTGCTGATTTCTCGGAAGAGGGTTGACTTATCAGGAATTAACCTTCTCCCAAAAAATCTGCAGTTATTTGGGTATGATTGCATTTCATCTCCCTTGTATGTTTGAATGAATTCTTTTAATCATGAAAAACTAATATATTAAGTTTGTATTTAAATGAATAATAAATAATTTTCAAACATGAAGGTAATTCTCCAAGGAGATCAAAAAAGGACATATTTATAAAAAGATTGTTTTAAAAACTAATGGACAGTTTAGAAGTATCAATGCATATAAAAATATGTATATAATATTATCAAAATATATATGTATTTCAATACTGACAAAAAATAAAATAGAAATTTTCTTTGTTTAGGATGTTCAGTGGCATGATATTGATTATATGAAAAGGTATTTAGACTTCACATATGATCCGGAGAATTTTGCAGGCCTGCCTGAATTTGTGGATAAGCTTCATGAAGATGGGAGACATTATGTAGCTATGATTGTAAGGTTGATTTGTTTTTATGAAGATTATATTCAAAGAAACTCTAAAAAATCAAGTTTTTCTAATAAGCACACGTTGAATAAATTTACAAATTAAGTCTAAATTGGCAGTTTTCACGGTTTTAAGGATTTCCAACCATTCACCATCTCAATTTTCCAATCAAAGAAAACTCTTTAATAAACATCATAAGGTTAAATGATAAAATTAAAAAATTTTCTTATTAGGAATATATGGGAGGATACAGACAAATTTTCAAATAAAAACTTTAAGGATCAAATGAGAACAAATTGTATATTTCAAATAAAAAGTATATAAAAATGGATAAATGATAAAATGTAAAAAATAGATATAAAATGCATTAAAGATCTGGTGAGGACAAATGATAAATTTCTAATAAAAACTTGAAAAAAGGGCAGCCCCAAAATGTAATGCCCTTGATTAAAAAATAGGAATAAAAAAATTTAATTTTTGAACAAATTTTAGTTTCTTGAAAATAACATTTACAACTTCTTCAGGCAGATCTGATTTTAATATAATGTCACAATCTTTTATTTTATCAGTATGTTTAATTATGAAAGATTCTGAACTTGCTTGATATTTGAAAACCTTATTCAAATCTATATCTTTTAAGTGTTCTATGGTAGTTTTAGATAATTTTTTATATCTAAGAACTACTGTCATATTTAATTTTCTGAAGTTCTTTGTAATAAAATAGGACTTAACATTTGAACTTTTTCCTTTCCTCAATCCAGTTTAGAAGCATTTTCAAACATAAGTTTTTTAGATAATGTCTGGTACCTACATATGACATCTCAATAAATTAAGTGTTCCTTCTTGATTGGAAATTTTTCTGAATCTTTGATATGCACAAATATTATGTCATTATACTTTGTTCTTATATTCTGAGATAAAAGATTATTATAATGTCTGGTATATATTTTGAAATAATTGTCTGATCCGTAGCATTTTCAAAATTTCTAATCAAACTTTCAAATAATTTTAAATTTTAATTCTCAAAACTTGTATCCAATTGATATCCATTTATAGGTTGAAATTTTTAAGAAACGGCTTCTCCACTTTGTAATCATAAGATTTATCATAAATTTTTCCTTTGAAAATAAAAATTCTCATTACTTTATATAAAATTCTTATTAAATATATTTCATGGATTTTTGTAATGACCATGAGATATCTGTCTTACAAATTATAGTGTTTATCATCTGCTGGTGATAATTATTTCTTATTAACTTTAACTGAATATAAGTCATGTTTCGTACTTCTAATGAAATTCATGGTTCTGTGATGCTCATTTTTATCTTTCTTTATAGTCTTCAAATGAAAATCTGTTTTTAGGACATTTTTTTAAAACCTTTTGAATTAGTTATAGCCTTTTCAGTTTTGGAGGCTTACATTTTCGCTCTTAATCCAACAAATTCTTCCATAATTCTTCCCTTCTTTCCATCTTTTATTTTCTTAAAACCTTTATTATTTTTTGGATAATCAGATGTATTAAAATGATCAAACATGTATTCATAAAAATCATCAATTTTAATAGACTATATGAAACTACTTGTATTCATATACAGTAGCATACTTTCATTATACTATTATGAAACCTAAATATTTGGATAAACAAATATTTAGGTTTCGTAATATTATAATGTCAGAATATAAGTCATATATTAATTGTTTTCGTAAATCTAATTTAATGAGTATCATTCCAACATAGATTTGTTTATTAAAGATGACTTTAGTTTTACTCATATGAATAGAAATTAGATTTTCATCAAATATAGTTCTCTGTTTTAAGTGTGGTTTAGCAATTAATTTTTATACTTTTACATAAGAACAGCATAATTTCTCTCTAATTCCCTCTCTAATGTTTTCTGTGATTTTTCCAAACACTGAATTATTCATCAGTTTTCCAAAATCATCAGCAGCTTTTGTTCTCATTTTTGTATTCAAATCTATATATTTCATTAACCAAAGAGATTGTTTAAATACTAATACTCTATGAACCTTTTCCAGTTTTAAACCCATTTTAAATTTTTGTTTTAAATTTCTGTAATGAAGAACATACTGTTCTTGATCTTTAATGTTAGTAATTTAGCTTGTCTAAATCCATTTGAAATTCAGCAGCTAAAGAAATATCTGAATGCTTATCATGTAGTTCATTTAGATATTTTAAATCAACTTTGAATATATACCCAATATATAAAATTATCAGATTTATTAATGGCTATCTTTGTTGCTCCATTTATATCCATCATATGATAGATATTGGCTCATAGTTCATCTATATAAATTATTTGTGTCTAGATAAATTAAATAACTGGATTGTTTACTTTTATCATAAATTTTCATATATTTATTATCTGCTTGACCATATTTAATACAACATTGAGGTGTACCTCTGCTAGTTCTTTTCTCTTACATTAAAACCATGTTATAGTCATTCAATAATTCTAATTCAATTTTTATCAGTCAATTTTCTCAAGCTAATCTTGGTGCTGTAAAATATCATGCAGGATTTGAATCATATGTTTTTAAACATACGTCTCTAAAGTTTTCAAAAGTATTTGCTAATATTAATATATACAATTTTGAAATTGTATGTTCACCTAAATTTTTAATCTCAAATTCATTCTATATTTTTTTGTTCACATATATTCTTCATCAAAACATTTCCTTTCATTTAATATACTGTCGAATTTATCTTGAGCTGTTATTTTTGTTTCTTTACATCTTTCTTCATTATCCGTGCCGTCATAATGATAAATACTGTTTTATGTAATAAGATCTAATATTAAGTAATTAATAACAAAATAGATTAATAACAAATTAAGTAATGAATTTTAATAATTAAGTACATAAATTTAAAATTATATTCACTGCTATACATAGGATTAATTTTCTACTGATATTCAGTTTTTGAATAAGTTTTGTTCATTCTTTTTAGCAATAATTACTATTTTATCCAAAAAATATTAAATATAGAGATAAAAATATTCCTCATTCTTTCTTGTGATCACAAATCATTATGCAAACATACATTTACAACTTTCAAAACCTTAAAAACATATGCCTGCAATGCTATTGTCGTGCGCTAATTTGTAGGTGCTTTTTTTTAACAATATTTTTTATGATGGTTTTGAACTGCTTTATTTTTAGTGACAATGTTTTAGAACTGCAATGTTTTCTTGTTGCTTTCTTTTTTCCCCCACAATGTTTTGTATGATGACATTTTCACTTTGCATTGTTTTCTCCACAGCGTTTTTGGTGAACATCTTTAAAAAGAAAATAACACAAAAATTAACAATATGTTATTTCCAATTTCTTGTTGGTTAACAGGAAGAGCAGTACCAATGTTCTGAATAAGCTGTATGAAATGGATCTTAATAATAAGAAATATAACCAACTGTATCTGGCTCTTAGAAGCAGAACTGAATAATATCAAAATGGAAGCAGGATATATGAAAAGTTATAAAAAGTTTGGAATGAAAGCTGATTTTATCTTTATTTCTTATTTATATTGTAATAGTTTATTGATATATAGCACTATTATATAATTTGTTAATATATAGAACTAATTTAATTAGCATTATTAGTTAATTTTTTATTATGTGTATAATTTAATTAGTCTTATGTGTACACCTGCAGTAACTTTTCTTGATTTAAAAGATACTGTTGTAGAGAGAATCTGCCATATCTGGAAGTATATATATGTGTATGTATGGGTTATTTCACATGTTTGTTTACTATAAGATTCTTTCATATTTGGGAACTGAGATAAATGTTGAAACTGAATTTAAAAAAAAAAAAAAAAACCCTCCTTTAAAAATAGCAAAAACACCAAATTAGCATGTTTACTCAAAAAGAAGAGGAAGCAAAATTGAATTAATTAAAAACTGAATTATTTTACAAATTTGAATCTGCATCATCATTTATACAATAAAATAAAGGTTTTCCTTCTTTTCCCCCTCTTTCTCTATATTAATAAAATAGACTATTTCATAACTTTCAATGGATAAATCTAGAAGAAAAAATTTTGCTGATGTGAAGGACAGCTTTAAAATTCTCAATTATAGCACACATTTCATGTGGAATGTTGGAAACTGCTTTTTTTCTTTTCCATCCAGTAACAGTATTGTCAACGACATCATCAAAATAATTTTTAGAAATGATGGCATTCTCAGCCTCAGAAACGTTTTGTAAAATATACACCCTCCATTAATTCTCATAGCATGAGCAGATTTTTTTCTGTTGCAATGGGAAGGAAATAAAATATTTGTGAATGGTAAGTTAGATATAATTCACACATTGCATGCAATATATTATTGTTTTAAATGAAATTAAAAGTGTAATTTTTATTAAAAATAGGTTACTTTTAAATAATTTAAAAAAAAATAACTCTATAGTTTCCTAGCATAAAAGTTTTTTGATAATAAACTGTACTTGTTACTATTAAGTCATGAATTATATAACTAAGGTTAAAAAACTAACAGAATGCTCCTTAATTATTCTTTTAATTACAAAATAATATGATATGTAGTTTTATAAGGGCATGGATACATAAGTAGGTTACAATCTACTGAATGAAACAATAGATTTTGTTTTTGTCGTCGGACAGTCAAGTGTTAATAAATTATATTTGCCATTTTTTAAAGTCTAAGCTGATATTTTATTCATTAATTTTGCATTTTTTAAGTTGGTGATTACAATGTCAATAAATTAAAAATTTAAATAGGAAGAAGATTACCTTTTATGATAAACTTCAATCAAATGCACAGAAAATTAAATTGAGGGGGGGGTGACTAACAACAAACTAAATTGGAGGAGCATGAGATCTATTTACTTATGTAGGATTCCTGCCCTCACAGTAAATACTGAAATGTTAAGGAAATAGCAGTTGTCTGAGAAAATAAGTGAAAATATCAACTTTTTCTGGAAAAAATTTAGGAAGTATGCACAGCATTTTTTTGGTAATAGTAAGGAATTCATATTTTGGATAATAATATTCAATAAAAAATATTCCATCTTAAAAAGATGTTAAAATAAATCGAAACTTTGTTTTCTTGCACAAAGTATTTTACTCACCCCATATCTGATGCAATTTAATCATTCATATCTTTCTTTTCCCTCTCACTGAGCTGTTGCTAATTTTTCTCTTTAGAGGTCTAATTGTTGAATCATTCCTATCTTTCAAAGTATTATTGCCCTTAAATAATGGATAGTATAATTTAGAAACTGCCACTCTGTGTGGTATATTAATAAGATTTCTCCTTCAATCTCTTGACCTTCTTCGTGAGCATAAACTGTGAAACCTTATGTGG
>KK119530.1:653552-743509 GCA_000611955.2 Stegodyphus mimosarum | reverse complement strand
GTCTGGATTTGCACACCAATCAAAGACCAATGATGCTGAAAAGAACAAAGAAGAGGAAACACATATTGACAAATTTCGGAAGATATATTAAAATTTTTATATTTTTTTTTCGAACTACAGCTTTCTGAGAACCGGTTATATGGTGGGTCGAGTGGAAGATTAAAATTATTGTAATTCACGCAGTGATATTTATCTCTGCTAAATTTTGTCGCTTTTTTAGATATTCGTTTCGGAGAAGTAATCATAATACGGAGTTTAATTAGCCACGGCAGGATTTTATATGTTAATTATCTTTTCTAAAAACAGACTAAATAATCCTGGTGTAATGAGGTCATGTACATTTTTTCTCATTGTAAAAAAATTAAAATCCTCAGACTATGTAAAGTAATTGCACTGAGTTAATATCTTACTGATTTTAAATATACACCACTTTACTTATATACATTGATTTTCATTCTAGAAGATATTTTAATATTTTAAACGCAAGAGACGCTATTTAATGTGATTGCGATTAATGTCATCATTCGGATATTGCTATCAAATTGCCCAAGTCTCTTCCGTTTGCATACGAAAACATCGAAAGCACGTCGTTTATTGTGATCAACAATTCGGTTAATTTCATCAAAGCGTCAACGAATAATTATTTTAACAGAAGTAAAGTCGCCATGTAAGGTTAAAATAGAATTTAAAATTGCCAAATGTCAGAAAAATGTCGCCAAGGAAGTTATTATATCGCCAAATAGTTTGCTTTCGATTTTAGTCAACGATATAAAATTAGCCAAACGATTTAAATAACTGTGGATTTTGAGAGGGGTCAAACACACATTTCTTCTTAGACAGCAAAAACATTTCTGCGTAATTTTTTCTCCTCTGCTTCTTAAAACTTTTACATTGAAAAATATCCGCCAAGTTAAGGTTGCTTTTTTTCCGTAATTTAAAATTTTACATTTAAATGTATGTCCATTACTTCATTTAATGAATTTAAGAGAAATTATTTGACCGTTGCTATACCCCTATTAAAATAGGGGTCGGTCAAATAATTTCCAGAAATGCTACGAGCAGTTATAAATGAACTATTTGTTAAAGATATTATGAGTAGTTCATAAAAAAGTTTTGCATTTTCCGAATTAAAATTCTGTGAAATTAATTAATTGTATCTTTATCGTTGTATTTCTATTAAATAATTTCTATTAATTTTTTGTAAGCATATTTTTCTCTTCGTTTCATCTTATCATTCGGTTAACGTTATCAAAACAGCGTTAAATAAATGTGATAATATTAAGCGGCGCTGTACTAGATATTGTCCTTTTAGTTCTTAGTTGCATTACATAAATTAGTGCTTGGCTCCCGAAAGCCTGACCAACGGTCGAGTGGATAACATCGCTAGATGATAAACACTCCTCATCACGGGTCACGGGTTCAAATTCCGCCAGACCGGCTGCCTGGAGTTTTTCTAGTGTTATTCTTTATAAGTAAATATGAGAAATGTTTCCGTAGAAAGTCCTCCATGAAGGCATACATCCCCTTAAGCAAAAACTGCGTAGCCCTATCTTACGTTTTCCCCTATTCGATTAAACAAATTGGTTTAAAAATACAACACATCAATACCGGATTTTTCGACTGTATGGACGGGTAGATTTTTCTCAAGTCTTGCTCCATATCCGGCGTAAAATGTTATTTTAAAATACGAAAGTTTTAGAAAGCGTTTCCAAATAAACACTTACCATACCCTGATAGCTTTCATTTTTCAGTACATAAAGTACATGAAGCTCCATCTCATGACAAAGTTGAAATCTACGATAAAACCCAAATGCGAAAATTCAAACCTATTTTAGAGGGAAAAAAATAAAGGATTATACTGAAGGAAACAAGGAAACAAAACTTCAACAAAAATCGATTTCAATTACTAAACAAAACTGGAACATTTCTCTTCTAAAACAAGCAAAACTTGCCCAGAAAAAAAAAAGAAAGAGAAAGCTCCAACTGAAATAGTTCCAGTAACATGCCCTCTGTTTTTCCAGAACAGGCAGGGAAAAACGTCTCGGTTATTTAGGGATTTTAAAACATCGGCGACGAAAAAAATTGCAGTAGGGATAATTTCCTTTCTTTCCATTACAATGGAAGAAAAAGGAAAGAAAAGAATAATAAAATGAAAGTAAAAGAAAAAAAAAGTATAAAGAAGAAATCGGTTTCGATCGATATAGAAACTGACTAAGACCCGAGGTTTAAAAGTTTGAAAAGACAGCTGAAAGAAGCTTCCACTTTTCAGAAAATGCCTCTTCTAATAAGTTCATTTTTTCCTTCCTCGCGATAAATAGCTTTTCCCCCTGACGGTGGTTTTTATGACTAAAATATAAAATGCTATCGGCAAAACGCATCAGCTCTAAGTGTAATCGTAAAATAGGTGCAATGTTCGACGATTTCAGGCAGGAGATCTCTCATTCTTTTGCATTCAATAGTAGAACATACCGGCAAACCACGCTATAGTGAACCCGCTTTAAGAAACTTTGCAAGTGACGAATAAATTTTTAATCCCGTCCAGTTTCCTATAAATTTAACCCTTAAACACAGAGGTGGGGTCTGGACCGCGCCAATGTTCCAGAACTGCGAAAACTGCTTATAAGTAATATAGTTATTCTCATGTCCTTAAATTAAGGATAATGCAAAATCAGGCAAAGGAAGAGATAGAAGCAAAAATTTGACTTATTTGTAAAGCTTATTTATTAAACTAAAGGTAAAGAGCAAAAAAAGATGCTATATGTTTGATCTTATTAAAAAAATTAGCGATTTTTTCTCCCTGGAGCAAATTACAAAAAACATCTATTTACAAAAAAAAAAATACTACATGGTTGGTATGATTGTTAATACATTGTATGTCTCCCAGACCATGCAATACATTCCGTACAACGCCTAGGCATGCTGAGTATCAAATTATCGATCTGATCTTGGGGGATATTACACCACTCAAAAAGCAATGCACTCGGAAGTTCCGGTAGAATTGTAGGAGGAGGTTGACGGGCTGGAACTCGTCGGCCAAGCATGTCCCACACGTGCTCTACTGGATTGAAGTCCGGTGAGAATGCTGGCCAGTCCATACGGGTGATATCCTCAGACTGAAGGCATTCGCTTACGATATTTGCACAGTGCGGAAGGGCGTTGTCATCCATAAACACAGATTGTGTGCCCATGGCGCCCCGAAACAAACGTACATGTTGTTTCAGAATGACGTCCCGATAGATTTGGCTTGTCATGGTTCCAATTTGAACATGCAGGTCAGTTCTGGAACCCAGAATAATTCCACCCAAACGAGCACTCCTGCACCACCGTAAAGGTGTCGTTCAGTGATGTTTTCTTGGTGGTAACGGCTACCTGGAGCTCGCCATATGAAAGTCCGGCGAGAATCAGACTGCAACCTAAACCTGGACTCGTCAGAACACATCACACAAGCCCACTGTTCCGGTGTCCACAACTATTCCGGTGTCATAACTATTCGGTTGTTGCACTGAAATGCTTATAAAGCGCCTGCGAACAATTTTACTTCTTTGCCTGTATTCCTTATACACTCACGTTTGTGAAAATTGCAACACCATGAAGGACTTACGCGAGTGAGCTGAAATTTTCAGCAAATGCAAAGTAGCGCATGATATGCAAATGATTAGAATTGCAAATCCGTAGCGCATGCGTATGCTGAGCAGCGCCCTCTGAACGGCTGATGGATCCGAATAAATAGACGGCTGTAGCGAGGCGTGTATGGTTATCGGTGGTTATCTGCTAGTGGTAAACGTTAACTCAATCTGTACTTATGCCTCGTCGACGAAAGAGAGCGAGATTTGAACAACTTACAGAGTTTGAACGAGGGAGAATCATCGGCCTTCGTGAAGCTGGATTGTCGTATCGTGCAGTAGCCTCTCGTGTGCAGCGTAACAGCAGCACAGTGATGCGCGTTTGGAAGCAGTGGACGGAGGAGTGTCGGACAACTCGGAAATCCGGGAGTGGACCCCGAAATGTGACGTCAGCTCGCGATGATAGACACCTGGTCCGCATGGCGCGGACGGACCGTACAGCTTCCTCTAGACAATTGGCAGCACTGTGGTCAATAGCTACAGGTGTTTCATTGTGTGCTTCATCAATTCGTAGACGTCTGCTGCAGTGTGGACTGCGCGCACGGACTCCTTTATACAGGATCCCCCTAACGCACGACCATCGCCGCCTGCGGCTACAATGGGCCAATCAGCATAGAGACTGGCGTGCTGATTGGCAGCATGTCGTGTTTTCTGACGAATCCCGCTTTAATTTGTGGTACCATGATGGCCGCATTCGTGTCAGACGCTATGCCGGTGAACGCCACCTTCCGGAGTGCATTATCGAACGCCACAGTGGACGAACACCCGGAGTTATGGTCTGGGGCGCCATAGCATATCATAGACGATCTCAATTGCTACGAATTGTGGGCAATCTGAACAGCAACCGGTATATCCGTGAAGTTCTACAGCCCGAAGCTGTTCCCTTCCTTCAAAGCTTGCCAGGCGCTGTATTTCAACAGGACAATGCCCGCCCTCATACTGCTCGGATTGTTAAATCCTTCTTTGCAGCGCAGCAGGTACAGCTTCTTCCTTGGCCTGCGTGTTCCCCGGATATGTCGCCAATTGAACATGTGTGGGATGTCATTGGTCGGCGTCTTGCTCGTGATCCTCGTCCTGTTGCGTCTGCAGACGAACTTTGGGTACGCGTACAAACGATATGGAATGCTCTTCCTCAGTCAGACATTCAAACTTTGTTTGACTCCATGCCACGTCGTGTAGCAACACTTATTGCGGCGCGTGGTGGCCACACAAAATACTGATTCTGATCTCTTGTTCTTGTTTGTTTGCTTTGAACATTTAATCATTTATTTGTACCACTACCACTCAACTGTGTATTAAATTGCATTCAATTATGACGATTTTCTTGGTGTTGCAATTTTCACAAACGTGAGTGTATATCACTCTCTTACACTATCGTCATTGTGAAGTACCATCGGTGTCATCTGGTTACTTCCTGAAATTTGCATATGATTCTTGAAGATGTGTGTAGTGATTTTACAGGTGATATATTTATTTTAGAGTTCGATTTCCGCGTAACTCCGAATTACCCGTAATTTATGGACATCAGTGTAGTACTTTCAAGTTGACATAAAATATAATTATTCCTATATTTTTATTAAACTCTGTCCATTAGTTTTTTTTTAATATTTTTTTAATTGGTCAGTGGTCATATAGACCTCACCTCTGCGTTTACGTGACTTTTTCCTCGCATGGGGGATATCTTTATTACTACTTGGGTCATTTCAGCATTGGTCTGATAAGAGATAGTGCCAAATCGAAAAAAAAACTGATTTTTAGATGGAGTTATTATTAGAATTAGTGAAACCACATATGGAATGAAGGCTTCAAAAGCCAACTGTGAACCTATAATTAAAAATGTGCATTCAGAGAGTGCTAGGAGTTCCCAGCGGAATCTACTCTAACCCCAGATGTAACTGATACCCTTAAAAAGTGTCAAACTTGGTCTCTTTGTCCCCCTAGGCTGCCTATCTATGTTTCACCTGCAAGGATCCTATAATGAATATGCCAAGAGAATTTGCAAAAATCGTGTTGAAAATGCTTAAAGAAATGTGCTGTAGTTTTTTATTATTCTTTATATATTCACCTTTTTTTTGCATTATTTTATATAATCCAATTTCTGTAGATGGAAAATCTATTAAATAGTTTAGTTTGTACGCGTTTGCGAGTAAGTAGTGTTTATTTCATTTATGTGATTAAGCGTTCCGTACTTTTTCGTATGTGACTTAAAAATTAATTTTTAATGCATTAATTTTGCAGTTCTAAAAAAGAAATAATTACTTCAATATAGTAAGCAAAGTGTATTAATGCCTATATAATAACAAGAGTACATTATTTTGAAATTTTATATTTTTAAAATGCATA
The DNA here is from genome assembly GCA_000611955.2 of Stegodyphus mimosarum. Classification (NCBI taxonomy): domain Eukaryota; kingdom Metazoa; phylum Arthropoda; class Arachnida; order Araneae; family Eresidae; genus Stegodyphus; species Stegodyphus mimosarum. Next base: position 737,543 of record KK119530.1, on the reverse strand, counting down.
AAATTGAGCGCGGTCTGAGAGATCACTCCCCTGTGTTTACGTAAAACAAAATGAACGTCTGTAGTTAAGGGTTAAACCATACCAGTAGCCGAGTGATTCGAACCACTGAATACTGATAACTCGACTTAGCAATATGAGCAGGTTTTCTCAGAAATTTCACCACAAAAGCAACTTTCATCTTAAGGTGATAGCCCTCGTGGTTTTGCCTTATTCAGGCAACTTTGTCTAACCTATCCTACTAATTTAATTTTATTTTATACGGCTATAGTAAAATTTCGATTGTACAAAAATTGTGCTATATAACGAGCTTTATATATCTCTAAGTGAAACTTCCTGTATTTTTTTAACTATTTTTTGAAACATCTGTAGCTTCCAACTAAAAAATTATTTACCTAAAGTTCATCTTGTTCAATTAAGGCCTTTAAGTATAATGAAAAACATCTTTATGGTTTCCCCTCCTTTATCACCACCTTTTTCTGTATTCTGAACAAAACATTATGCAAGACAAATGTAGCACAAGATTCCTGAATAACCAGGACACATATGCGTTCCTAGTGTGCCAAAGAACAACTGATCCATTAAGACTACTTATCCAAAGAGCTTGAATGAGTTCTTTGATTCCATTACAGTTCTTTGATTGAGCGACGTGAGGCAGGTGCAGAAACCAATTCTTGGAAAATGAAGACACACAATAAACGCACTTTAGGAGATCCTATTGTGCCATACGTTGAGGGAATGAACCGTTGATCCTTTCAGAGAAGGAGCTTGAATCGGTTCTTTGATTCCAATCTAGTTCTTTGATTTAACTGTGTGAGGCAAAATGCAGAAATCAATTCATGGAAAACCAGGGCACACAATAAATAAACATTAGAAGCTCCTATTCTGCCTTGCGTTAAGCAAACGAACCATTGATCTATTGAGAGAAGGTACTTGGATCAGTTGCTTGATTGAGCAATCTGAGGCAAGTACAGAAATCAATTGTTGGAAAACGAGGACACACAATAAACACACTTTAGGGGATCCTACTGTGCCATACGTTGAGGCAATGAACCATTGATCCTTTCAGAGAAGGAGCTTGAATCGGTTCTTTGATTCCAATCTAGTTCTTTGATTTAACTGTGTGAGGCAAAGTGCAGAAATCAATTCATTGAAAACCAGGGCACACAATAAATAAGCATCAGAAAGTCCTATTCTGCCATGCGTTGAGCAAACGAACCATTGATTTATTGAGAGCTGATCTATTGAAAGATCTACTTGGATCAGTTGTTTGATTGAGCAATCTGAGGCAAGTACAGAAATTAATTCTTAGAATCGATTCAATCACACGCTAACTCCCTGTACTGAACTTGTTCAACACTAGTTTTGAGATTTCCTAAAACTCCTCTTATCTGCACAGCTCTAACAATCAAATTCTAGAATAAAAATATTTCAAGAAGTTGAAAAATAGTAAACTCCCTTTTAACATGGAAGGATGAACATTCTATTCTCCAGTAAAACTGGAATCGAACTTTCCTAGTAAGCTGGCAGCAAGAACTCTGCTTTTTTTTGGCGAATCAGGCGTTCGTTCGCTTAGTTAAGTGAATCAGTTCGTGAACGAATAGTAGATCTCTATTCCTGCCATGTTTCCAAAAAGAGCTCTCCGTGAAATGCAAAAGAGCTACCACTCCGTTTTCTGGAATCGGACTAAATGCGATCGGTAATTTGAATCGGTTCCTTCAATCAGGTCCGGAGAGGATCGTCCAACTTTATTATTGACCATTTCCGGCAAATGCATTTAGTTGCAAATATTGCGGTAATTTGAAACAATAGCAAGGTATACAGAGCTATAGATATGTAAAGATATTTTCGATTTGGTGATTATGATAACAGAGCTTGCACGAAATGATTTGTAAACAATGTAAAACATTATTACTTTTAGGCACCATCATAAAACCATGCAAAATTCTTGAAGGTATATTGGTCCAATCTGTGCAATTTGCGCACATCTATCGATGGGACGTAATACGTTGATGAGTGCTCACCCAATACATCAGCTGTCCAGCGACGGCGAAATGAAATGAAATGAATAGTGCATAAATATGAAGAGAAGTCACAACCAATTAAAGACTTTCTTTATTCTTAGAAAAGCATTCTTGGCATAATTAAACTGGCACTCAAATTACAACATTTTTAACATACCGTATGTCCTCCTAAATCTTTAACGCCAGGTTCTGAACACTTAAAAAATACTCGCGTAATTTCTTTTTCTTAATGTTTTCAGAGAATAAGATATCCTAAATTCTGAAATAGATTCGTACAAGTAATGATTGTTTTCGTTTTACTGACAAACAGAAGCCGTCGCAAACTAACTGCGAAGGTCACGCCGAACCTTTTCATCCTAACTATTGAAATTTTGACAGCCTAATACAAAAACTGACCGATCACATCTGAGTAAACACGAGCTGAAATTCAGTCTACGATTTCAGTAGGGTCTGTTATTGCCGGTCAGCTAAATATTCATCTTGTCTAATTATTTCTAGATGGCCTGAGGTGTGTAACGACAAAATAAGACACCTATAAGAATAGTCGAGATTCAAGTTATAGGGAAGGATAAATGAAGATATCTTACATTGTGACGTTAATACTACTATGTATTCGTATCGGAATATAGATTTCTTTTAAATAAATAATATTATGATAGTTACCTGTGGCCTTTCAATGATTACTCTGAGTTTGTTATACTCTTACTACAACCACGTTATTCGGAAATAAAATTTTTCGCATATTTTCCACTTTCAGTTTTCAAACTTTCGAACAGAGCTTTTATATACTTAAACTATTAAGCAACCATTAATTGTACCCATTACTCAGGAAGGATACTTCAGTTTAGAAGAAAATAAAATTAAAAAAAATATATTCCCCAAATCCTAAAAAGTGCCTTAAAAACAACAATAAAATGCATATAAATCATATATTTATAGAGAATTAGCAATTAGCAAAAACGAAATTCAGTTATGGCGCATTTTCAAGTTATAAGACGTTTCTTTTTGGAGGATTTAAAAAATTCACTATACAAAAAAAATCTTTTTAAGATTATTAATAACCTAAAAAATGCAATACTATGTAAATAGAATAAACCTTAAGTAATTATTAATTTATTTTCATAATCCCTATAAGAATAAAACCGTGATAAATTGTCCTTTATCAACACAATTTTCTTTTCTACAGGATGGAATTAATAATACATAATGGAATTAATAGGCGTATAATCTTTTCAGCTTTTTCTCGCCTCAGTGATATATATTATTCTTTAATCCTCAAAATTGAGAGGTTACTACATCTTTCTTTAATCTTTGTTGACGGCTGCTTTATAGCTTAGGACAACAAAATAATTTAAAATTTTTTCCTTTTTATCAATTCATAATTTATGGCAGCTTGTAATAAGTACAGGACTTTTTCAATAGCCAGTTTCTCCATTTTTTATAAAAAAAATTGCTGTAACGTGTATTGTAACTTAAATTCCAAAATCGAAACCTGAAAAATATAGTTGACAAATTCCTTCTTTAAATAGAATTATCTAATTGTTTTTCATAATGATTCTGCTCAGGACCTACCCCACATGACTGTAAACATTAATGTACTTGGATTTTGAAATCAACTTTTTTTTTTCCTTGTACCACTTGGAACATTAATTTGTAACTTTTGTGTAGTAGTTCAGAATTGTTTGTTTACTTCTTTCTAGGCCATGCAAAATGAAATCTATTGCTAACTGGTTTACAAAATTTTGACTTTTCCACTGGTGACCTGAAAGTCAGAATAGTAGGGTTATTATGTTTCGTGAAATTATACGATTAGCATAAAGGAATATGTCAGGAACTATACGCATAGTACTGCTTCCAGGCCGCTTAACAGATATAGTGGTTAGCGTTCCTCACTGCCATGCCGAAGAGCCCGAATTCGAATCTCAGAGAAAACATGGATGTTTGTAAATGTATGGTATCCGTGTGGTATGGGGCACTCTAAATATGCGGAGAGCCAAATGTCCTCTGGAGAGGTTGGCGGTAGGGGAAGAGGGATGGGAAACCCTCGGACTCGTCCCCCTCCCCGGGGTGCTCTTCATCAAAATTGGGGGAGAAACTGAGCTAAAACGCACTCTCACCTGTATGGTGCTCAAGGCTGTTGCCAACGACAGGCATATCTTGCGCTCCTTAAAACGAGGAATTTCGTGGGCTTGGGTTGACTATATGTCAGACAGGTAAGTATTAGTGAACAGCAACAACTGCTTCCATTATTAAGCTGTATGGTTTTAGTTAAACTAATCAAGTTTTATTTTAATTTAAATCTTTCTATCTCCTCTCTGTTTCAACTTCCCGTCAGAAGAAGCGCGCGTTTTCAGCTTATGCTAATTTTGAAGTACAGCCAAGTACTATTTAAGCCAGAGGTAGAAACCTCTCGGTGTATGAGAGCTTAGCCTCAGATCACGGTCACGCCGCTCAACGTTCGCCTGACCAGCTAGCAGTTAAAATTTATAAGCCATAGTGCTTACTCCGTGATTGCATTGTGAAACAATTTGAAGTGCGCTAGTATTAGTATATCTTGCTACGCACCCTTTCAGGTAGAGGCCAATCTCCGCGAATTGCTCTGTGAGCAAAGTTTAATTAGATTTCTATTTTAGTTTCAAAATTATTTGATTGTTAAGTTCGACCCAAGTGCGGTCTTCTACTTTCTGTATCTCTCCCGAGTTGGGAAGTTTGTAAATAATTGTGATTTAATAAAAGAGGATTTCAAATCCCTTCACGTGCAGTTACTATCCAGCTCAGCAGTACATCAGAACAAAGCTTACATTTCATCAGCTCACTGTTCCAGTTCAGGACCTGAGAAGAAACACCCTGGTAAATATTTCACAATGTTCTCAAAGAACACACACAGAATACTCAGTCCTGATAAAGCAAGCCTAGTGACTTCACTCCCGGCGAATTCCTTCTAAAAACGGCCACCTCTGTATGTCTGAGAGCGTAAATAAACATCAATATTGATAATTATAAGAGCATTTTTAAAGATAATTTTTCTGCTCACCAGCGGCCGAGCGGTAATATCCCTCAACGCTTGTAATTCGATCTTACATTCCGGCAAACAAGCTGCATGGGAGGTTTTGAAACTTAAATTCTTCATGTGTTATCTTTCCTTTATAAAGTCCTCCATGAAGGCATTCTCTCCACAGGGAGATAGCTCTTGAGTTGCTTTCCTTAAATTAATTACCTTAATTTAGAAGACAAGTGCTCTGTAATGTGACGGAGAAATTCTAATGTGCAGCATGGAAAGTAATAACATTTCTTGCTTCTTTTTCGAAACACAGTATTTTATATAAATAATTTCATTTTTGGCATTTTACCGGTTTCGTATTTGTTTCGTGTACATGCTTGTAGCAGCAGAATTTTTCTTCTGAAAAGAAAATTAATCGTTATGTCAATGAGACTTTTTTCACTTGTTTGTCTAATGCAGTACTAGAAATTTCACGACAGTTTATGTAATTTATGACTTAGGCTTACTTCGAATTACGACAGAATTTTTTTTAATGATTTATCAAACTCATTTTTTACCAGCGGTTCCTCACCTGCGGTACTCATAACCCAGGAGATATGCTACGACTTAGCTAGGGTAACCGCAAAAAATTAATAACAATAACATAGGACAAAGTATTATAATGCATACTGATTTAAAAACGAAATGCTTCTAAAATTTAGTTTGTCATCAAATAAAAGAGACAGTATTTGCAAAAAATTCTAGTGTGACAGACCCTGACCAATATTTGCAATGTACACTGCTGATGATTAAAATAGCAGCACCAGGATGGAAAGTAAACAGACGAATCATGTTTGTTCTACACTGCGGGAGGGGGGGTGAGACAGTTCTATATCTCCTGTTCTACTAGGCCGATTGACGAAATTCAAATTGCGTTTTTCATCTCTTGAAAGCTCAACGTAGGATATGTATTAGATTTATATATAGCATTGTTCTAACACAGGTATTTTCATACAAAATCGGACGTTTTCTGAAATGATGTGCCAATTGTTTTTCCATATTTCTATTCTGCGACTCAAATGATGCCTAAAAATTAAATTTCAGCTTCAACTGGGCTTTCCAGAACGTGGTGCATCGCCGAGATCAAAACTGCCGAGTCGAAATTTTGCAAACCAGTTTTGGCACTGGCGTTCTGTCAATATATATTCTCCATACACATCGGATATTTTTTTTTTCTCTTGCTTGAACAGCATTAGCTGCTTTTCACTTTCCATATTTGGGAAGGCACCGGCCCAAAACTAGTGAGCAGAATCAATCGAGCTTTTTCACAAACAAGCATTGGTGTATCAGCTGTCAAAATCTGCAATGACTATGTGGCTTATGTGTGATGTTGGCTGTGAAAAATACAATTAAGCCCTCTGCTGGGAAAAAACAAAATTGTTTTCCGAACAAGGCAATAGTTTTTATTTTTCCTTTCTTATGCGAGGTTTGGACGACAATACATCACAAGAGGACAAGGAATTAACGTCAATGCATCGCCGACATCATCAAGGACAACACATCATCATCATCATCATCATCATCATCATCACAACAGCTGTTGTTGATATGGACATGTTGAAAGCTATTCGGAAAGAAGTTGGCTATCATAGTTGCAATATTACAAAATGGTCACATATAGAACATTTTTAACTTATTAATGCAAACTTCAGAACATATCCCTTTGAGCATGTAAGTATTTCAGCCGTACTTTTAAAACTCGTATGAAGTACTCGTATCAATTTTCTAACAAGTTAATTTATGTTAATTCCCCTTTTCTATCAGCCTCGTTTCATTTCCCTGCCAGAATGTAAATTTCCAGCGCAAGCAATACTCAAATTAGGTATTAAAAAAGAAGTATTTAAAGGGGAGGGAGACCAAAGCGTGTTCTGGCTGCTTGAAGGCCATACTTTGATTCTCTAGCAATCAGCATTCTGCGGCATTGAGTTATTTTTGCCACTAGACTTGCTCACGCCGACTTCGGTCAGAACCAGATTGCGCACTGATTATACTGTGAAGCCACTGTCTTTGATTTAAAGCCTAATCTATCGGCTTCTGTAAGCACAAGATGTTGCCGTCTTTTAAACTTTAACCTGGATTAATAAAGGATATTTTACACCATTTCCCTGTCTCTGCGGTACTTATAAAATTCACCGAAAATTAGTTTAGAGTTCTGGTCTAATGTTACTTAAGAGGGCCAGATCTTATACTCTTGCTTCTGTGCAACTTTAATAACGTCTATTGCTTTTAAACTAATCTTGTGTTTTACAATTGCGATATTACCAAAATTTTGTAATTCTTGCATTCATTTAAACAAAAAAAAGTACTTCAGAATGCTAATATTTTCTGACTAAATCGACCGCTTATATATACATTACATACACATTAAATGGTTTTAAATTCTTGATGCGGAAAAAAAGTTATTTTAAAATCTAAAACAAATACTGTATTTAAATGATACAAATTTCTGATACTTAACGGGGAACGAAACGTGCAAGTTATTTTAATGATTTACCAGAAATGCATATAAATCCATTGTAAGATGGATAATTTCATTAAAAAATTCAAATATATTCATTCTCAATAAAAGTTTGCCTGTTACTGGTGGTGGCGGGTGGAGAAATCCATTCCTATACGTTGAAGCAAAAGTTTTATAAAAATCCATCATTAAGGGTTTAAACGAATTCCTATACATAATGTAATATTTTAATTTTCATTTTTTTTAACTTATTACTCCTCCGTGATGCATCTCTTAATTTTGAATTCAACTAAATCACTTCATAAAATTACATTCGTCCCAAAAATATCTTTCCACCGTTAAAAGACTCCTAAAACTACAAATTATTTTTTTTTCTTCTCACAGAAATGTGTTTAATCTATTTAAACGAGAAGGAAGATTATTTAGTTTGGCTTTTCTAAATGGTCCCGTCGTAATCAATTATCGAGTAACGTATTTCTCACTTTAATTTAATTTGGAAAATATTCCACAGCCAGGAGAAAGTATTTCCCGCTCTTAATGGGGAACGCCTTACTAGAAAGAACTGCCGTCACACAAGGAGCCTGCATGGTGTTTATGAGGTAGAAATTATTGGTACTTATTCAAGGGAATTCTTTTTTTCCCCCTCCTTTTCTCTCTCAGTTTCGATCAATTAAATTCTTCATGGAAAAATTTTCAAATAAAAACTATTCGAATTCATTATTTCTACTTTAGTTATTTATTAATGCACAACGAATATAAAAAAGTAACAATTCTAGGAATTACAGCATGTTATCTCTTTTTTTTCCCTACCATTTTATTTCTTTTCAGAAGTTGGTAACATAAATAAAATTCGAAAGCGCAGTAAATTTCAAATAAAAACATCCGTTTCCGGAAATGGCTGAGATGAATGCTATTCGCTTAATAAAAATGCGCCATTATCAACACTTAATCCAATTTTCAATTAAAAAGGACTGGAAATTGGAACATCAGAAAGGAAAATGGTTAAAAAAGGCGCATAGTTGTGAGAGTGAAACATTCTTTTTCAAGGCAGAATTGTTTATGGGAATGACTACGACATATTTCTCGCTCTTCTTTATTAAAAAGAGAAAATAAGAGTTGTAATATACATGGCCTTTTATTTATTTATATTTTTAATTAATTTAGGTAAACACGGAAACTGTTATAACTTTTATAATTTTTCTTATCAGATATATTTTTTTTCAAACTGTGCTTGACATGCATTCTCGACTGACAAAGCCTAGTATTCGGAAATAATTACGACTAATTTCGTCATTTGCTGAATGTTTCCTCTCAGGCATTTATATCTCTTCATAAATTTCTTCAGAAGAATAATCGAATCTATCGATTATTCTTCGGTCGTTGGTTTGTTGTCACAGAATCGACACTATATCGGCACGAAATCTCTTTGGCACGGAACAAGATGTTGTTGGTCTACAGACATAGGATCGTTACTGTAGAGAATGACACGGCATGAGATGGACGCATGATCTCGTTGGCACGGACAAGTTTTCGTTTATCTATAATTATGGATTCAGCATTATATAAATTTGACACAGCAGGAGATCGACCCAAGATCTCGCTGGCACGGGAAAACATCTCATTGGTCTATAATCATAGAATCGATACTATGTAGAACTCGCTTGGCACAAGATCTTCTTGGTTTTATTTGCGTATAGTCATAGGATCGGCACTGTGTAGAACTAACGAGGCACAAAATCGACGCAAAATCTCGTTGACACGTTACAAGAACTCGTTGATCTCTATTCAAAGTATCGATACTTTGTAGAATTGCCAAGGCATAAAATCGACATAAAATCTGATTGGCACAGCAGAAGTTTTATTGGTGTACAGCAAACGGATCGACATTATATAGATTGGACACGACACACGATCCTGTTGCCATGGCAAAGGTTCTTGTCATATGATCGACATCATATCATTGCCAGATCACTGTCATATGATCGATACATTGTAGAATTGACACGGCACAGGATCGACACAATATCTAATTGGTCGAATAGCAAAAAGATCGACACTGCGTAGAATTAACACATCAAAAGATCGACATTTCGTGAAATCCACAATGCCAAACCTCGATACGACGTAAAATCGACACTGGCACAGGACTGGTATCATAATACGACCGACATTAATTATCAAAGTACGATTGACACAATAAAAATAGATTATGATAATAGTGTGATGATGATTACAATCTTAATAACATGATTAATATTGTTAATATAAATATAATAACAGTATAAAATAATATAGAAAATTAATAACAAAATAGTAACAGGATTGGCGTACATTTTTTATTCGTACAAATTCTAAAGAGCATGCGATCGACACAATGCAGGATTGGTACGTGCTTAAAACCGATACTGCGTAGAATCGATATTTTTATACAATCGATAGGTAAAGTTTATAATTCTCAGAAACACGCAACCAAGTGGGTAAGAATTTAAAATTGGTCAAAAACTTATTCGAAACCAATAGTGGATTGACATCGGACACAGATTCGACACCGGCGTAAGATCGAAACCAATTTCTGAGCTGTTCTGTCGACCATCTGCCAGTTGAGAAGCTTTCGATCCTGCTTAGCTGGCATGCTTCACTATCCGGGTTCGAACTTTACTTTTCAAACTGTTACCCCCAAACATTACAGTCTTAAATATTTTTTTAAGGATCCTAAATCTAAAGTCCTAAAAATTTTTTATGTTTTTTTATTTAAAGAAATTAAATAATGGACAGTCTGCACAAATGTATGTATGTTTCTCGCATTCTGACAAAACAACGGTACTTAGAGCCATCCAATTTTGAATAACGTAATTCTCCATCGCATATGTGCACCTGGAAGCCCTAATTTGGAATTTGTTTTATTATTTGTTGCATATTTTGTAAAGCATTTATGAGTTTCTGATTAAGAACCTCAACGATTTCAAAGCGAGGAATGGTAACACGGTACGAAAAAAAAAAAAACATTTTTATTTCCAGCAGGCGAGTCTGTGTATCAGAAATTCTAAATTTATGCTCATTTTTAAAGTTATTTTGCGATATTGCTGTTGAATTTTATGGTTTAAGTGCGAACATGATATAACATTTAATAAAGAACACGATATTTAATAAATAAAAGTAACACACAAAACGTTAAATAAACCTTTGGGCATAATGTAAAATCTGAAAACTTTCGGATTTGTATTTTTTAAATTTATTTTTCTTTTTTGTACGGTGTACGGCTCTCGCTTTGAAATAGTTGAGTTTCTTAACCAAAAACTCAAAAATACTTTACAAAGTATTAAATAGGTAATACACCAAATTCCAAATTTGGGCTTCCAGATGCCCGTATTCGGGAGGAGATTTAAGGTATTCATAATTTGATGGCTCTACGTACTGTTGTTTTATCACAGTGCTAGAAACATATATACATTTATGTAGATTCCTCATTATTCAATGTCGGTAAATACAATACAGGATTCTAATATTTGGTGGTAACAATTTGAAAAGCGAAACGTCGTTTATAGTGAAACGCCACAACATGCAAAAAAGAAATTAATAGCCCTTCTGGGCTAACGCCCTTTCGGGTAATAAATATATTAATGTCAGAACAAGTATGCCTAATTTTTGGGCACAAGATAAGTAAAACTAAACTTTGGCATCCACTACCGGCGCCACGAATTTCCTTCTTTAATTACATTAGAAAAAGAATTGTTTTGCTAAAACTCAGCGCATATTCTACGGCTAATGCGCCATTTGCATAAAAATCTATACATTTCACCGTAATGTGAAGAATCAGCAGAAAGCAGACAACTTAGGCAAAGTATTCAGGTACTTTCCATTACAGTAAGGAAGAATTCAAAGGTAGCGCAGCGTTTGGAAAAGCCATACCGCTAATTAAATTCACTTGCTTGCTGACTTCAACAAAGTAACCGAATTAGCCACCGACTGCTTGATGCTACATTCATGAAGATTAGAACACTGGGGGAGGGGGAGGTGATCCGAAAGCAATTCTAAACATCGCAGATGAAATGGAGGTCCATTAGAAACATTTCGACCTCCTTTCAGAACTGTATTCCATTGAAGGAGCAAAGCCAGAAGGAAACCATCCCGGTCATTAGCCCATTTCGCCATTCGGATCCTCCTTAGATCTTCTTTATTCGAAAATTCCTTACCCATTCCTTTACTTTACTTCCCCCTTTTTTTTCTGGTTGTGGAAGGCCGACCTTTTAATTAGAGCTTTTAAAAGGCGACGATATTTAACAGGTCAATTACTCTGGGATTTTGCCACATCACGGCCCAATTTGAGAAACGGTAGCGCTTTTATAAAAGTTTCTGGGAACAAAATCGTTAAAGAAGTTAAAATTTTATTTCTTTTTCTTTTTTATCTCTGCTTCCTCCTCCACTTCACAACTCAACTCAAGTTCTCTTCCCCACTTCCAGTTCCCTTCAACTCCTTTTCGGGAAGATGGGTTAGCTGCAGTTAAGCCTAATACATCTGTCAAAAAGGAGGGGAGGTGTGAAGATTCGCTCTCTAGTTCTAGCTCTTTACGTCATTCGCATTCTGCTTCTCTCAAAAGGTATTTTAAAATGGGATTCAAGAAAGACTTCTTACTCTTTAACTTTTAAGCAGGCAAAAAGTAGCACGTAAAATTCTTATGCTCTGAATTTAGTTTAAACCTTTAATAATTTTACCATGATAAGATGCAAGTAAAAATCCTCTCAGTGTCGAATAAATAAGTAAAATTTTTTTTGCAGAATTTTTATTTAACATCCAACCGAGCTGTTTCATTTTGTACTTTTCCGTTTTAAACATAAATGATAAATAAAAAATGTTTCGATTATGTCTTTAAACAATTTGGTTTGATTTGTTCGATTATGGAATGCATGCGAGGGCTATCTGTCTTAAGAAACACCTTCTTGGCGGACGTTCGGCTTGTGTCTGCGTTATACAAGAGGAAAGCCACAAAGATGCCCACACAACCGTCCTGTTTGCGGGAATTTGAGATGAGGTCGAACTACCAGGGTTTAACGAATTTACCGCTCGGCCGCTGGCAAGCTGAATCTTCACACCCTCAATGAAAGAGATTATTGCCATTAATACGATCTTTGTATACAGAAGAGTTTTTCAATAGACTTATAACTACGTTAGTATATTTTGCAAATTGCATCTTTTAAGATTATAAATTAAAAAAAAAGAATAATAAGAAAAACAAATATCCTATAGATTAACTGAAGCTGTATACCGGCCTCAGGTAGTCCCGATGATAAGAAAATGTATTCCCTCTTTCTAATCCCAGTAAAAATCCAGACATTACATTACTCAATCTGCCACAGACATAACTCAAATTTAGGAATTTCACATTCCTTTATTTGCCTCTAAAATGTTATGTAATCTAAGGCTGTAAGGTTCATCCCAATTTTACTAACAGTTATTTTAAGTTTATGCATCTTTCCTATCTATTCTAGTTTCAGCTTACAATTTCCAGCCAGAATGTAATTTCAGAAACGCAGTGAATGCAAATGAGTAAAGAGTAGTATTTAAGTCGATGTTTCACCGACTTCATCAAAGAGAATCTGAGTTTCTGACTAGTGTGCGTTTTTGCCTTTTGGCTACGTCTTTCTTAGATATTGCTACGCTCGGCCATACTTTAGGTTCTTATTAGGCTTCGTCGATTTAATTAATATCTAGGGGACAATTACTTAGAATCTTCATAGCTTCTGCCATATCTTTCAGTTAGCTTTAGTTAAGCTTACTTTAGTTTAACTTCATAATGATTTAAGTTCAAACCCAAGTGGAGGCTTTAATGTACGTTCCGAGTTAGGAACTGATTGTATTTCTTCTGAGAAATAAAGGGTAGTTAATCCTTCCTGAGTCTTACGTATTTTTTCATACACTTAAGCGATTATTCGCTTAGTAATGTTTGTGGGGCTCCTAGGATTGAACGCTGAATTAAATAAGTAAAACCCGACAAGGTTAAAAATGAAATTTAAGAATACAATGCTATTATTTATTTAATCTGATAGTAATCACATTATTTCAAACGAAAAATAGCCCCGTAGAACTAAGTACAGACAGAAAAAAATCAGAAATGTGAAACAAATAAGTTCAAGAAAGCACCAAAGTTTTTAAATAGGAGTCCAAAACGAGTGCAGTTAATCATACATTATTTTCCCCACTAATTCTCTTTCCAGTCATTTAAACGCATAAGTACACTGCGAAAAAAAAAGTGACAGTTCTATATCTCCCGTTCTACTGGGCCGATTGACGAAATTCAAACTGCGTTTTTCATGTCTCGAATGCGCGACTTAAGATATGTATTAGATTCATATATATAGTATTCAAATGTAGGTATTTTGACAAATCGGACGTTTTCTGAAATGACATGCCAATTTTTTTATATTTCGATTCTACGACTCCAATGATGCCAAACTGCCAAGTTTTGTAAAAAATCGCGCGATTGTGAATCAAATCATTTGCGCTTTTGCAGCTGAGGATGGTGGTTCGGTAAAATCATCGAAACTTGTCCTGTGAAAATTTGAAAATATAACGCTGATTTTTGTTGTTTGACTTCTAAATTAAGAAATAAGAACTAAACTATAATTAACTAAGAGAGACTTAGCCGAAGTTAAACACAAGATCTAACGTAGTTGGTCCTTAATTTAAACTAGCCTGGGAATATCAAAAGGCACGTAATATACGGCCTAGTGTAACAGCTTCAAGAGAGATTTAGCCCGAAGGCAAACACGTCTTACTAAGGATTCCTAGCTCTCTCTCTCGCTAACGAAGTAAGCTGAACTTTCCTTAAATACTACTTCTAACTCATTTGCATTCAACGCGAGTCTAAAAAGTCATTCAGGTAGCGAGTTGTAAGTGGAAACAAGAAATGATGCGAAAATACTCTGAAATTAAAATAACTGTTATAAAATTATAATATACCTTACAAGATAACTGCATCTCTCATAGGTCTCGGTTGGCTACTGCCTTGTTAGATGATCATTACTCTGACTCCTCTATCATGAACCTAGAACATCAACACCTAGAAGTCCTAACTTAAATCTTACTCAGCACCTTTCGTATATTTTTAAAGAATGGTGTGAACCACATCACATAACACTCTCGACCCTTCCTGAATTATGAACAGCTCTATCTGATGTTTGGCAAACCATCCCCGTAGAATGCTTCCGGAAACTTATTAAATCTATGTTCGTCTTGTCACAGCCATTATCAAGGCTAGAGGAGGCCAAACTCGTCATTGATTTGCTATCCCTAATTCAGCGGCACTTCAGTGTGTATGGATCTTAAACGTGAATGACAGATATGCATACTAATGAAAAACAATTATGAATGCTTTTAAATGTACACTGCGCAAAAAAAAAGGGACAGTATTATATCTCTCGTTGTACTGGGCCGATTGATGAAATTCAACTTGCGTTTTTAATGTCTCGAAAGCTCGACTTAAGATATGTATTAGATTTATATATAGCACTGTTTTAATATAGATATTTTGACAAAAAATCAGACTTTTTTTTAATGACATGCCAATGTTTTTGAATATTTCAATTCTACGACTCAAATGATGCCAAACTGCCAAGTTTTGTAAAAATCGCTCGAGTAGTTTTTAAAAAGAACAACCCTCAAATTTTATCTCCTCAGTGTTAATTGAGTTTGGTATATATTCATTAACATCTTTTTTTTATTAAATTTATTTAATTCTTCCCTTCACATTTCGAAATTCAGGTTCATTTCAAATAACATTCGTCCATTTTTATGATTTATTTTCCTAATTTGTATTTTTAAATAATTTTTGTAAATTTTTCAAAAAAAAATTTGAATTATAACCTATCAAATTTTTACCATCATCTAACTCAATTCTAAACATATCTGCCAAAAATTAGAATTTGTTATTCAGAATTTTCGAAGATATACGTGAATTTATATATTTGTTGCATATTTGTTGAAAGCAATAATAAAATCGAATTTGGTTTAATCACTTTGTTAAATTATTTGAAAGTAGAACGATGTGACTTTGTTTTCGTTCATGCACAATGTAAAAATGTAGGAACGATGCGACGTTTTTTTCGCTTCTGACAATGGAAGGGATAGGAAAATAGGTTGCCATGTATTAAGAAGTTCGCCAAGTTAATTATTCTTGGCGAAAACAGAAAAAAAATTCACCAAGTTAAACTTTTGAATTTCGCCGTAAATTTCGCACCAAATTTTACAAAATTTAATATTTAGGCATAATTTGAGTCGTAGAATTGAAATATGGATAAACATTGGTATGTTATTTCAGAAAAATACCCATTCTGGGACAAAATACCTGTTTGAACAGTGCTATATATAAATCTAATATATATCCTAAGTCGCGCTTTCGAGACATGAAAAGCGCAATTTGTATTTCGTCAATCAGCCTAGCAGAATGGGATATATAGAACTGTCCTTCCAGCCCCCACCGCAGTGTCCCTCTAGGATTTTTTCTATTTTCTTTTGTTGTACTTCAGAAATATTAATTAGAACCTCGGAAAGATAAATCTTACTTCATAAATACCAGACGATTTGCTTAATACATAGGCTGTATTTTAAAGCAACTTCTGTTTATTGTTGCAATGCTATTTCATAAATAGTAATCATGTTTCTTTAAACATCTAACGTTGTGATTAATATATACGCCTTTATTTTAGAGCATAATATCAGAGGTGAACAAAGTCGCTTAATTTCTCAGAAACAATTTAGGCAACAAGATATTTTTTGGCTAAGAAAATTTCGTTATTCAGCACATTTCAACATACGATGAACACTGAATGACAACTGCCACCCTTATATGATCTCCTCTAAAGGTTTCTGAGAGTATGAAATTAGCATTGCTTATTATAAAAATATTTTATAGAAGGCCACTTCCTGATCCGACCATGCTCAATAAATATATATAAGCCAAAATTTTTAATTTCCTTATAAAGCTAAAATGTTATCTAAAATAAACAAGAGTAAATCGTTTAAGAATTCTAAAGCTATAGCTAAATAATTCCTAAAGTATTAATTTCAGATCCTTTCTTAGTATAACACAATTTATCATACAAGTTTGATTCCAATTCTCTTCAAATGATTCCTTCCAATCATGTTGATGTTTGTATTCATTTTTCTTTTCCTGTATGAGCATTTGACATGTACAAAAAATACACGTCTAAATGGCGTCCATTCCAAATAAAGGTCCCATTAACGGTGATGTATTGTTTCCTGTAAATCATAAACCTCAGGTCTATCAAAACTTCTGAACTAATATCACAATTGTTCAGTAGCATGAGAACATTTATTGATTCAGGAGAATATTCTAGAAGAATTACGAAATGAATGTGGTGCTGAATATATGAATCGACAGAATATTACCATGAACTAATATAAAATTAGGAAAAGAAAAATTTTTCGGTGGCTCCAGTTGATTGTTTGAGAGACTTGAAGTTTTCGTTGTTTCTCTAAAACGGTTATAATTAGTCCCAATTGTAATATTAATCTTGAAACAGCATTTTAAGTTTAATAAACAAATATCGCTTTTCAAATTATTGCCATCAATTATCTCCCTGTACTACATTTCAAGAAATTAAACAATGACGAATCTGCATGAATGTATGTTTCTGTAATGAATGTTTTTCGCATTGTGAAAAAGCAACGATACCTAGAACCATCCAATGTTGAATAACGTAGTGCTTCACCTCAGCATGGTCACCTAGCCCGAATTTTGAATTTCGAATTTGTTTTGGCATTTCTTTCATATTTTCTAAAACTATAACAACTTCCTCAGTAACTCAACGATTTCAAATCCAGAAGTGACAACAGCATACGGAATAAACACTTTTATCTCCAACACACGATTCTCCCCATCGGAAATTCTAAAGATATGCTGTTTTTAAATATTTTGTGGTTGCGACGTTGAATCGAATTTTATGGAGCGTAAGCGCCAAGGATGTGGTATTCAATAAATAAAGTAAACACATAAAACACTAATAATAAAAAGACAGAAAAAGTTCAGAAAAGCCATCTTATCATAGTAAGAAAACTGAACATTGATATGACGAACTGAGAAACGACAGAAAAAAAAACAGAAGAATGTATGAGAACATTTGTCAGGACTGAGTGTTCCGTGCATACTCTTGGCGAACATATTCGTGAATTGAGCTAAGTCCTGATCTTGAACAGGGAGCTGAATGCAGCTATGTTCTGTGGTAGAAAACTGTGGTTAAGTGGTAGAAGAACTACACGTAAGAAGGATTTAAAATCCTCTTTCATTAAACGACAATTATATACACCACTTCCCACTAGGGAGGGATACAGAAAATAATGACCGCACTTGGGTCTAAACTGAACAATCAAATAATTTAAACTAAATTTAAATAGAAATTAAATAACCGTTGCTCACAGAGATTCCGATGTTTGGCAAACCATCCCCGTAGAATGCTTCCGCAAACTTATTGAATCTATGTCTCGTCTTCTGGCAGCCATTATCAAGGCTAGAAGAGGCCAAACTCCGCGAGGTTGGCCTCTATGGTAAATGGTGCGTAGCAAGATTTAACTAATACTAACGCACTTAGATTCACTTCAATAAGTAATGGAGTAACAGCGCTAAGGCTTAGAATTTAAATACTAGCTAGTCAGGCGAACGTCGAACAGCGCCGAAGTGATCTCAGGCTAAAAGCTCCCTCACCCTGAGTAGTTCCTCGCTACCGTTTAAATACAAACTTGGCTCCACTTCAAATTAGCATAAAGCTGAAACACGCGCTCATTCTAACGGGACGTTGGAATAAGAGTTCACAGGAAAGAGAAATTAACATATAACTTTGTTAGTTTAAACTAAAACTTTACACATTTAGTGATGCATAGGGAATTCTAAACGTATACTGCTATGCTGCCTTTAAATTTCAATTTTGCTCTTGAATTGTATATGGCGTAAGTACGAAGAAAATGATGCTTAATAATAAAGCTAAAAAGACAAAAAAAGATAGGGTAGTAGGAGTGAGTGTAACAGCAGACCGGTACACTGAGAGCTCAGCGACAGCGTAAAATACCCTAACAAAACCCTTTTGGGCGACCGTTAAAATCTGAAACATTTCAAACTCCTTCCCTCCCGAATGGCGGGCAGTAACCATTATAAACGTTGGCGACTACTAAGGCCTACTAAGGCCTTTTGGTCCTTCCTGTCAATCCTGAAACCAATAGCAGTACCAGGACCTGCACTACGATACTATGAGTGTGTCGATAGATATCTGCAAGAATTGAAGCCTTTCTACTCGAGTATAGGTCAAGGTAGGTCAGAAGTTCAGCATTAACTTGGGGAATGGAAGTACCGTCCTTTGCTAGTCCAAAGCGAATAATCATGGACAAGAGGAACGAATGAGCAGCTGTTGTTAGTACCTACTACTCCGCATAGCCGAACGTATTTAGAAGACTGTCTGTGCTTCAGCGCCTGCTTAGCATTAGCTGAGCATATTTTATTTTATTTACCATCAGATGAGCGGCTGCACCGCCTTTAAGACATTCAGCTTTTATGCTCAACTGATGGAATCATCTTTCAACTGCTACGCCCAGCCTCGGGAGGGGTTCGGCGATCAAGCGGCATTTATTAAGCAAATTTAGTACACATAATTTACATAATGATAAATGCAATAAGAGTGCCGATATTACAATAGTAATTCAGATTATGCGTTACATACATTTTTTTTTTAAATTTTGCTAAATTCCTAAATACCGATAAAAATGTTTGCTATATATAAAATTCAATAGAGTTTTAGAAAATCGGACTTTTTTTTAATGACATGCCAATGTTTTTCCATATTTCGATTCTACGACTCAAATGATGCTAAACTGCGAAGTTTTGTAAAAATCGCGCGAGTAGGTTTTTTAAAAAACAACGCTCAAAATATTAGCTCCTCAGTGTTAATTGAGTTTGGTATATATTCATAAACATCTCTTTTTTTATTAAATTTATTTAATTCTTCCCTTGACATTTCGAAATTCAGGTTCATTCCAAATAACATTGGCCCATTTTTTGAGATTTATTTTCCTAATTTGTATTTTTGAATTATTTTTAGAAATGTTTCGAAAAACAAATTTGAATTATAACCTATAAAATTTTTACCATCAACTTAAACTAGCTGTATTTCTAAACATATCTGCAAAAAATTAGAGTTTGTTTTTCAGAATTTTCGGAGATTTATATATTTGTTGCATATTTGTTGAAAGCGATGATAAAATCAAATTTGGTTTAATCACTTTGTTAAATTATTTGAAAGTAGAACGATGTGACGTTTTTTCCTCCGCTGCACAACGGAAGGGAAGGAAAATAGGTTGCCACATATTGAGAAGTTCGCCAAGTGAATTATTCTTGGCTCAAGCGGAAAAAAGATCGCCAATCTATGAATTTCTCCTTAAATTTCACGGCAAGTTGTACAAAATTTAATATTTAGGCATTATTTGAGTCGTAGAATCGAAATATGGAAAAAAAATTGCTACGTTATTTCAGAAAAAGTTCGATTTTGTGTCAAAATACGTATGTTAGAATGATGCTATATATAAATCTAATATATATCCTAAGCCGCGCTTTCGAGACATGAAAATCGCAATTTAAAGTTTGTCAATCAGCCCAGTAGAACGAGAGATATAGAACTGTCCTTTTTTTTTCGCAGTTTTTTTTTCCGACATAAATACATAAATACGTAAATAGATACAGTAAACAATAATTAAAAATTTAGAATTAGATAAATACCTAAATACAATGGTGGGGATTGACTTTTATTTTAAATAACCAGTTAATTTTTATTTTAAGTTACGTTCCTATTAATATAGTAGATAAGCCTTCATTCCCCTAATTGTCAATGCCAGAATATTTAAATTTCGTAGCCTGCGTAAGAAATGCAAATTCTACCGCTGGAAGAATAAGTTAAATATCGGCGTTCCAGTAGAGACAGAAAGAGAGTCTGGGAAGATGCCGTTCGTGCGTATACGCAAACTTGTTTAGCAGTTACTACTGGTTATGCGTGGCTTAATCGCTATTACCTTGCTGCCACTAGACTCATGTACGCGCTGTAGGCTACAGGATTACATGAGCCCTGTAGTGTAACTCTACTATTTGTGAACATCTTAAATTCTTAAGTTTGATTCTACTGTTTCAGTTACCGCCCAAGTTAAAGAGTAGTATGTTAGCGTCAAGTTCACGCATTGCAAATAAGTTAAAGAGTTTAAATAAAGGGCAGTTTTAACCCTTCCTCAGTGCAATCACTATTTCTCAAAATTCTACACAACAGAAGGATAGTAGAACTTTGCACAATAATGAATGTTTTTATATATGAAGTCAATATAGTATTAGAATTTTGAGAATTATATTATCAAAATTAATTATATAAATACATAATACCTAATTAAATACGAAAGTAAATGAAACATAAATACGTACGTAAATACTTAAGAAAATCATCACTAATTATAAAAATGCTCTACATAATGTATGAGACTAGTAGGAGCTGAGAATATAAGTTTTGTAAAGAGTTTAGAAAAATACTATAGTTTTTGAATGAATTAGGATGGCTTGAATGAAAAGTTCTTGATAAAGAGTAATTCTTGAGTAAAAGTCTTGTCTAATATTCTCGAATTAGTCAATAATCTTGAATTGAGTAAAAGTTTAACTAATAATCTTGAATTAGTCAATAATCTTGAATTGAGTAAACGTTTAACTAATAATCTTGAATTGAGTAAAAGTCTAATAATCTTAAATAATGAGACTAATAACCTTGAACTGAACTGAAATCTTGAAATTTGAGACTAATAATCTTGAATCACAAATTATGAAAATGCTCTACATAATGTATGAGACTAGTAGGGGCTGAGAATATAAGTTTTGTAAAGAGTTTAGAAAAATACTTTAGTTTTTGAATGAATTAGGATGGCTTGAATGAAAAGTTCTTGATAGAGAGTAATTCTTGAGTAAAAGTCTTGTCTAATATTCTCGAATTAGTCAATAATCTTGAATTGAGTAAAAGTTTAACTAATAATCTTGAATTAGTCAATAATCTTGAATTAAGTAAACGATTAACTAATAATCTTGAATTGAGTAAATGTCTAATAATCTTAAATAATAAGACTAATAATCTTGAACTGAACTGAAATCTTGAACTCAAATCTTGAAATTTGAGACTAATAATCTTGAAGTGAGTAAAAGTCTTGACTAATAATCTTGAAGTGAGTAAAAGTCTTGACTAATAATCTTGAATCACAAATTATGAAAATGCTTTACATAATGTATGAGACTAGTAGGGGCTGAGTTTTGTAAAGAGTTTAGAAAACTACTATAGTTTTTGAATGAATTAGGATGACTTGAATGAAAAGTTCTTGAAATAGAGTAATTCTTGAGTAAAAGTCTTGACTAATAATCTTGAATTTCAGACTTCATTAATATAGTAAGGAAATGGAGTCAGAAAATTTTATTAAATTCTTGACAGAGCATGGGAAATCTTGAAGATGTGCTTTTAAGTAAGGATGGCCTTGAATAAAAGCATAGAAATATATTTTTAAGAAGTGAATAATTAAAATGAGGTAGCAAAAAGCAGGACGTATTAAGTAAGGTTAGTGTACATGGATAATATCATTTCAAGTTCCTTTAAGATTATCAATGTTTGCGGTGATATAATTTATTATATTTTGAAGTTGATTTCTTTAGCTGAGGCATAATGGAATGGCCTTCTTGCGTAGGGTGGCCCTACCAGTAGTAAAGTCTATTGACGCACTTCGCCTTTCCGCCGAGTGCCAACCCCTTCGTGAAGATGAGGCTGCAAGACAAACGAACTTGATTTTAAATAACGTCACGTATCCTCGGCGGGTTACGAGTTTTACAAACGTACAAAACTTTCAAAGATCAAACTAACTTAATTGACTGTTGAAGTTGTACTGAATGAATGTTTGGAAACGACCTAAGGATGTTACGAACACTGAATGAGCATTCAAAACAAACAACAGCGTCAAAGAATTAAACTATTTCTGGGTGATTAAACGGTATTTTGATCTTCCCGGACGCATTAATTTTTTAACATATTATTTCCACATAAATTCTTCAATTTTACGACACGCTCTTTCGATTTAAAACCATCTCAATAATAAGAGGCTAACGCACCCGCGTAAGTCCATGCATTATTTATAATAATCAGCCAGTTCAAGCAAGACATGCATAGCATTTGCCAAGTAAGTATTTGCGGAAATGGGTTCTCTTATATTTCATGTTCAAAGGCTATCAAATTCCTGAAAAGAATCAAGCAGATTAAAAAGAGAGAATGGGACATAAGTCTTCTGCGAATGTTGAACTTCACAAGCAAGTATCCTGTCTTTTAGTAATCAATGGGCTCGATGTTAATGAAAGATTAATTACACTGCTTCGAAAATATTCTAAACATAAGTTTGAGGCTCCGTCACAGCTATCGATCGCCTTCATCGATTATTTTTAAAAAGATGGGTCCTCGAGTGCTAATGAAGTTCAAACGGTATTTCATTTATTCATGTGGAAGGTTCCAGCCCCCTCGCTTGCCCTCCAGTCGCCTTCCTTTTTGGAGCTGCGGGCGATGCTGGGACGACAATCATTTGGACAGGAAAAGTTATTCCGAAATTGAAAAGCAGATATTGGGAGAACTTTTCTTCGACACGTGTCGTGAGGGCAACTAATGATACCAGGGTAGAATAAAAGTCAAGCATGACTGTCACTGATCGCTGGAGATGGTATTGTTTTCATCAGAAGATCGATAAATGTTTAACGAGTAAATGGCTCATTAATTTAATTTTAGGAAACATGCTGGAGATGCTTCAACTTTTTATTGGAGGGAATCAAACAGTTTAAAAATTTTTGATGCTATACAAAATGATCTTTCGATAATTATTCTCAAGACTCCTCACAAATAAATTTAACTTAAAACCATGTCCTACCTTACCTTTGGTTGACGACACATACAGTCCTTCGTATGTGTTTCAGATTATGCAAAATAAGAGCACTCCAAAGAGATTTAAAAGTGCAATTCATGCCTACTAAAAACGAACCGTGCAACATCGGGAAGCTTAAAGGCAGTCTGTAGCTATAGGAAACCGTAGTGTTTCCCGATGCTAGTTTGAGTTTGGCAGGTAAATTTAAGCTATTTGTTGAAAGGAATGACTTGTGTTAGAGGAATGTATTCGTGGTAATTGTAATATGATGTAGTAAGCCACATTGCTGACATCACTGCCTATACGTTGTGGAGGCATTAGGTACTTTTCCGAAGGAAGAGAGATGAAAAATGAGCAATGCCTTCGCTGGGACTCGAACCACGGACCTCTCGAATACGCGCCGAGCGTATTCATCACTACACTACGAAGGCATGCTAAGAAGGTGGCAGAAATACCTTATATAAGTATTATTTATACCTCCTTCTTTTAAAGGGCAATTGGGGATTAGGAAACCCAATCGCCAAATCCTGGTGGCGGAGAATCATCATCCACCACATTTTTTAGTTCGGGGGCCACTGTAGAGTCATTAAGATTTTTTGAAAGCAGGAGATGTGAAAAAATGAGCAATGCCCTCGCCGGGACTCGAACCACGGACCTCTGGAATACGCCCTGAGCGTGCTTACCACTACATCACGAAGGCATACTAAGAAGGTAGGAGAAATACCTTATAACGTAAATCGATTTTCTTAAGTTATACAGTGTAGATTTACTTCTAACGGACCAGATTAATTATGCATTAAATTTGAATTTAATACTGAGAATAACTTGCCGGCAGCTAATTAACAGCTATGCATAAAGCGGACTTGTAAGATTTGTTTTGGTTTCGTTTCTTTAATTATGGTAAAGGATTCGATGGCTCTCTGCCTAAGGGGAGGGATGCTTTCGTGGAGCACTTTCTAAGGGGAACTGGCTCGCATACAAGTTAAACAGGGTAAAAACCGCGAAAATGCCCATTCCAGCCCGTTAGAAGGGAATGGACACCATGTCATAACTACAAGTGTTCAGCGACGTAACCGCTCAGTCTCTGGTGGGTGGAGGTGGAATTGCAAGGATATTTCAAGATTGCAAGATTGGCGATCTTTGGCGGGTTTTTTTGTGTGCGTGTGGCCAAATTAGGGCCAAACATTAATCGCACACCATCGCCAGCTTAGCGCTAGCCATTTACCCTAATGTTAAAAAGACGTACTCCTGTAATTCTATTTTTCCGGCAACGCGGAGCATTTCTAAATCCTTTCATGTTACATTATACAATTATATGTTACACTATTACAATTATATTACTTATATATTACATTATACAATACAAGAAATACTACAATTTACATAAAATTTCACACAAAATTCGTTACAACAGAAATGCTGCATTAAAACAAGCAAATTTAAATGTAGGCAAGACTTTTTTTATTGAGGTATGGTTTTCATAAACGAAAAAGCGATTTTTTTTGCGAGCATTAAAACACGCACTAGAATTGGTTATATCAATTTACGATCCATACATGGAAATCGTTTATCCATCTCGTTAGAGCCTCTCCGCGAAACGTATCTCCCGCAAGTTTCGAAGTCAGCAACTTCAATCCAATTTCCTATTTTTTTCCTTAAGGTTTAATTCTATTTCGTTGAAATTGCGCATTGAAATAATACCTTCTAATTCCGAAGTTTATTGAAAAATTCCTTCTTGAAAACTGTGCGCATTTGCTCAGCGTTTGAGCTTCCCTTTTGAAAAGACAATTTGAAAGGAATAAGAATATTTATACATGTGTACGTAAGCCTATTTTGGAGTTTATGAGTATACCTCTTGCATTGTCGAACCGAAGCAGTTTCATTTTATTCGAATAATAGCATATTAATCTAAGATTCAAATATTCATCTAGCTAGACTCTATTCAGTATACAAGGTTTCACTTATTCATGAGTATCATTTCGCTTATTCATGATCGCAAACGTTTCTCAATCGATTTATCAGTATCTCTATTCATTGGCATTGCTCCATTTCATTCGGCAAATGACGTGCTGATCACGTATTCATTTGTCGCACTCGGCTGAGAATTTGCACGAAAACGCAGTATAAATTGTTATGTTTAAACAAGGATATGCGAAACAAAACTGCATTTCACGTCTCTGTCTGCCTGCCTCTGTTCAATAATTTTACTAAACCATTATTGCAGATTTGTATGCTATTGGCTTAAGGTATGTTTGCATTTAAAAAAAAACTAGATATTTGTATTCATACCTGTCATTAAAAGCGCAGGGAACACATACTGCCTGTTGCACGGCCTTAGATAAATAAATAAACGAAGCGGAATTATTTGTTTTAAAATGTCTCACAATCTAACGCGCAAGATTCCTCCACAACGCTTCATTTATTTTTTACCACCTGTTACGTTGTACTGTAACTTAAAGGGAAGAAAGTGTATGTTTTTAATTCTATTTACAGGAATACTTTTGGATACACAATATTGTTTTTCCATGTAGTGCGACCAGTTCCTTTTTTCTACCCCCGGCCCACCAGCGGCCGAGCGGTAAAGACGCTGAACACTGGTAGTTCGGTGCGAGGTTCGAATCCCGCGAACGGGCTGGCTGCATGGGCGTTTTCGTGGTTTTCCCTTGTAGAGACATTAGGTTATTTTGTAGCAGGAGACATGAAAAATATGCAATTCCTTCGCCGGGAATCGAAGCACGGGCCTCTGAAATACCGGCTCAGTGTGCTGACCATTACACCACGAAGGCACGCTATGAATGTGGGAGATATACCTTATATACTCCCCTTTTTAAAGGGAGACTAGGGTTTTAGGGGACCTAGTCGCCAAATCCTGGGTGTGGAGAGTCATCATCCACAACCCTTTTAGTTCGGGCGCCAGTGTAGAGACATTAGGCCATTTGGAAGCAAGAAAGATTGAAAAATTAGCATTGCCTTCTCCGGGGATCGAACCGCGGACCTCTAAATTACCGGCTCAGTGTGCTGACCATTATACCACGAAGGCACGCTAAGAATATGGGAGATATACCTTATATTCTCCCCTTTTTAAAGGGCGACTAGGGTTTTAGGAAACCTAGTCGCCAAATCCTGGGTGTGGAGAGTCATCATCCACAACCCTTTTAGTTCGGGCGCCACTGTAGAGACATTAGGTTTATTTCGAAGCAGGAGTCATAAAAAATGAGCAATGCCTTCGCCGGGAATCGAACCACGGACCTCTGAAATACCGGCTCAGTGTGCTGACCATTACACCACGAAGGCACGTGGGAGATATAACTTATACCCTATGTGTAACGTGTATACGAGCCAGTTTCCCTTAGAAAGTCCTCCACGAAGGCATCCCTCCCTTTAGGCAGATAGCCCTCGTGTGCTTTGACATAATTCAATAACCTAACCTAACCTTTTTTCTACCCAAATAGCAACATTCCAGGTGCTTCAATCTTGAATTTGAGGGCCCTGCAGTACATTATAATTTATTCATCTTTCCAACGACCACACTTATATGAAGACTGTAATTATTATTGACATCGTGATGGAATGAACCAAGATTTAAATCGGCGTGCAGTTTTCGTCTAGATGCAGTGCGTAGTCGATTATTTTCCAATCTTGCTTCGCGTTGCTCGTTTGTTTCATACGAACGGGCTTGAGCAGTACGTACTCGAACGTTTTCCAGTCTTCCTTCCCATTGCCAGTTTGTTTCTGAAGCTCCTGATACCCTTTTTACTACTTCCTTTTACGAAGTAAAAAGGAAGTATTGTAATCACGAAAAATTTCAGGCATCATATTTCAACGAAAATATCTATTTTGACCGCTATCGAATGCAATTTAATGATGTTTTTGAGTGACATTCGTACGTAAGAACAGAATAAAGGACTCTTTCTCCCCCCAAAAATTATAAAACAGATTTAAAATGGACTCTGAAGAGATTGTTTTCGTGGCGTCTGTGCGTACGTAAGTATGTATGCATGTATCTCGTATAACTCGAAAACAGGTAGCTTCAGAACGTTGAAATTTTGTATATAGGCCTGCTATAACACGTAGATGTGCACCTCGCATTTTGGTTACCATCCAGCTCACCAAACGTACATAAATATATGTATATATGTATTTATTCTATTACTCTACTCAGTGAGCTCAGTTTTTTTATTCTTGTAAGTTTGTAAATTGTGCATTTTTTGCTTTAAATATCATTGAATTATGTTGTTCTTATCTTTCGGTTAAGAATTTTATGCCTTTAGTTCACCTGCGTGCAATAATTGTAGAATTATCAACAATTTAAAAGTTGCTTAATTGCGGCTAAGCCTAAGTTTTGGTTATGATAGCGGCCATATTTGTTTATATATGAAGTTTAGCAGAATAGTGGATTTGTTGCCAATCTCGAGAAACTAACTTTCGCAACAACAAAGTAACGCCTTCTTTTATTACTGGGAATTAAATTACGCTTGATTCATTCTGGAATTATCATTTAAGTTATTTGCTGGTTTTTGCTCACAGTTTGTAGTTTTAATTGTAAAATTGTTTTTTTAGTTGCTTTAACTGTACTTGGTGGTTTATGTTTTTCTATATCTTTCAATCTTTAATGAAAATAATTTGAATTTTTATGTACTTTTGCCTTACCGCAAACTAAGAACTGAATTGATCAGTAGCGCATGCGCATTAGGTAAGCGGCGCTGAATCGTCTGTGAAAAATTGTTTCTTTTTTATTTGTTTTATTTCTTATATACATCGTTTAGGATTTATTATAGTATTTGAATAGAACTTCAGATGCTGTAATTTTTCTTCTCTCTGAGTTATAAAATGAATGAGATGTAACGCTGTTAAGTGAACCTAGCGTTGAACTGTGGCTATGGTAAATAAATATAGTGAACTTTAAAGAGTGCATTTATTCTATTGTGGTTTCGACGAAGTAGTTTCGACTTCCTTTAGAAAGTTGCTTCGTATTTAGCAATACCCCGCGATTTATGATATAACGATTATAGGCGAAAGTGATGGAGTATTTTTCGAGAAAATTACATTTACTTTGCTCTTAGGTGTGAAAATAGGAAATAATATGTAAAAAAAATAGAATTTTCAGTCAGAAGGAAACGGACTTAATAAAAGAAATAAGGAATGAAAAAGGCTATCATAGGCAGTGATTACAAGGAATCTTTAAGCTGTAAACAGTCATTTATGGAACATTACACGGAAACGATTAAAAGAATCGACAGAAAAACTGGAAATATTTTTCACCGAATTTCTCTTTTGTTTTTAGACTTTTCCTGAAATATTTGCAACATCTATCCCAACAAATTCTAGTGATTTCGGCAAACAAATCTTCGCCTAGTTTACACTAAGATATCTGACGTTGTACCGTAAGATCTTGTTCAGAATCTTGACCCCAACTACGGTTATGCCGTCAGTGGCAGAAAGTATAAGATTATCGAATATTAGTGTCATGACTTAAGTACGAGTTTCGGTGAATGAACCGACGGCATACGAGTTTTGTGATTTATTAATGTGTAATGTATATGCTAACAAGTTCACTACGAAGAAATCCACAGCCTTACGCAGGTACGCTTAGGCAGTCTGCTACTGCTTTTCCTTAATCAGTTTACCAAACAGCTAGAATAGCATGCTAAAAATATGATGAACAAAATATCTAAAAATCTTCGAAATTTGGCATAAAAGTTGCATATCATTTCGAGGCTACAATCAAAACAATCTTACTACCAGATAAACTTTAGACAGAGCTATCAATAGTATGCAGAGGAACATATTATGCTCCAAGCGCATATTATTCTTCAATTACATACGCCGGTTGCCAAATAAATTTTATGGTAGAGTCAGCAGAAAGTTCTCCCACTGCTTTCGCCCGAATAATAGCCACACTGCTTACAGTTGAATGTTTTATTCTGCGCTCTCTGTCCTCTTATTCATAATTTTTGCATATTTCTAAAGTGGATCTATGTAGATGTAAAACAAGAAAGGGGCAGAACACACTACAAACTGAACTATTAAGGGCAAATCATAAAGTTACGTTGTTCCTTAATAAAGGAATTGTGTTTGGTGATAGTCTTACTTCTTATACATGAATTTGTAACCTATAAGGTTATTATTATATTTAATTTAACCAGTTGCGTAATTTAAACCTTCACTACAACTTCTCGTTTCCGTTTCCTTTCCAGAATATAAATGAGTTAGATAAAATTTAAACTGATGTTTTTGGATTGTAAGACAGAGCGTGTTTTTGGCCTGCCCGTGCACGCTACGTTTAGTTCCTTCCAGTTCTGATAATTTGTAATTAATTTGGCTTTGCTTTATATCACTGCCACATTTGATTTTGATATGCCGGTAGAGTTACTGCTCAAAGTATACTTAAATTGAGCGTGCTACTTCCTCGATAGCGCATAAATCACGATAGAATAGATGCACTCTTTATAATTCACTATATTTGTTTACCATAGCGACACTCTGGCACAACGTTCACGTAAAGCGTTACATCTCATTCGTTTTATAACTCACGTTCATGTAAAGCGTTACATCTCATTCGTTTTATAACTCACGTTCATGTAAAGCGTTACATCTCATTCGTTTTATAACTCACGTTCATGTAAAGCGTTACATCTCATTCGTTTTATAACTCAGAATGCACAAAAATTATGCATATCATCTGAAGAATTATCTAATCCTTGCCACATGTTCTATTCAAACACTATAAAATTTCAAAACGATGTACAAAAGAAATTAAACAAACAAAAAAAAGGACCGTTTTTCACAGATGACTCAGTATTTCTCATTCAATTAATTCAGTTTTCACTTCGCGACAAGGCAACAACAATACATAAAAACTCAAAATATCTATTTTAAAAATTACGAAATAAATCTTAAACACTTATTTCCCTGAATAAATCCCAGAATGTGTTAAGCATGATTTAATTCGCAATAATAAAAGATGGCGTTATGTTTGTTGATGCGAAGCTTAGTTTCTCTAGATTGGCAACAAATCCACTATTCTCCTCTTTCAAACGTAAACAAATATGGCTGCCGTATGAAAAGTAATTAGGCTCAGGGGCATTTAAACAACTTTTAAATTGTTGACAATTCTACAAATCGTGCATGCAGATTTACTAAAAGCATAAAAACCCTAACCGGAAGATAAAAACAACATAATTCAATCATTTTTAAGCAAAACTGCGCAATTTACCAACGGATAAGAATAAAAAAATTTGAACTCACTGAGACGAGTAACAAAGTGGTTATATATATATATATATGAAATAATAAAAACCAAGCTGTGTTGGAATAACTGAAATGTTACATATATATGGTGCGGCCAATTGTAACCAAAAAGGGAGGTGCACATCTACATGTTATAGCAGTCTTATAAGCAAAATTTCAACGTTATAAGGCTACTCGTTTTTGATTTATGCGAGATACATACATACATAAGTACGTTCGTGTGCAGAGACGCGGAGAAAAAACTCTCTCAGAAACCATTTTTAATCAGTTTTAATGTCTTATGATTTTTAAAAGGGAAATTAGTCCTTTATTCTGTCCTTACATACGGATGTCAAAAACATCGTTAAATTGCATTCGATATCTGTCAAAATGGATATTTTCGTTGAAATATGGTACTCGAAATTTTTCGCGATTACGATACTTTCTTTTTACTTCGTACAAGGAAGTAAAAAGTTTTTTTTTTAAATCTTTGCCCTGAAGTTATTCCAGAAAAGGCAATAATTAGCTTCGTGTCTGTGAAGGTTTTAGGGCTGATTAAATTTTACCATTACAACCTCATAAACCGAAAGAACGAATGTCATCTCACATTAATCATGACGTTCTATAAATAAACATAATTGTTCTTTAGAGACAAATAAAAATTTCCGCAATCATTTGGTGTAAAGTCGTCGATATGTGTTCTTTTTAAAAATCATAACATACACTTTTAGCAAAATAATCCGTTCTAATGTAGAGCATAAAGAATGCTTCAAACGGAAAGATGATGATGTAATGTAGTGAAAATTATAGCAAGTTGCTTCAAATTAGAAAAGCACTCGCTGAAATTCGGAAGGAGACTTGAAAGAAATACAAACTTTCCCAAACTTCATTAAAATGCATTTTTCGATGGATTTTCTGATGTTCGTTAGCATTTCTCGATGGTACAATATTTAGAAAATGTTCTACTTACCCAATAAAAAAAAACCTCAATTCAGAAAATTTTCTGCATTTAATAGGAAAACAAAATAAGATATGTGTTAAATTGCAAGGCATTAACTTGCTTCTTATCTAAAATAGAAAATGACTAACGCATTACGGCTGATTAGAAGTAATACGCATATTCCTATTAGTTATTCTGGTCATTAGCAACGTTTTCCAAGTGGCTAACGAAATGGGTTTACTATCGCTACATTCTAAAGAATTATTTCCTTCTTGTAAGCTAATATTTCTGCTTTCGTTGGCAAAATCGCTGAAAGATAATCACAGCAATTAAAGGTATCACGCAAACGTAAGCAAGCATCAAAAGACATCGTTTATATTGCAGATTCCAAAACCTTTAGGACTCAACGACACTTTGATCTCTTTTTTATTCTCTTCACAAGAAATAAAACCAATTGCTGAAATTTTTTCTCAGTGGTATTCGTACAATATCACAATATCTCAAACGTTACACTAAATTCAATTCAAAAACAAAGAAACTAATTCTATCTCACAGCGAGATCGCTACAATCAATAACAGCATTAAGTAAATAACAGTTCGCTTTAAACAGCTACAAGTACAAATGATATGAGGTGTTTTAGTTCGGTTTTTATAAGCTTTTTAATTATTTTATTATTCTGGTAAAACCTCGATTTTTCTTGATTTTTGCGGATGGCAACAGCAATTGCGAGATATTTATTTATTAAATATTAAATGCACGCGCTCTTTTATTTTTACTTTTACGACGTAGCTTTCTCTTCAAAAATCGTCTGCGTTGCATGGGAAAATAAAACAATTTAAATTACAGTTCTAAATAAATAGGAAATCCGTAACAATATAATATAATAATAACTTCAATATAATATAACACAGGGGGAATTTCATAATTTCAGGGCTGGGAGAATTGGGTAAGCTTTATATTTATTTACCTGTTACGTATTTAGTTTTAGTTAATGAGCGTAAAAAATTATTTTTGTCCAAGTTTGCTATTTGTCACAATTTTCTATACATTTTAATTAATAAAACACATTGAAAATAATCTAAATTTAAATAAATGTTTATATACCTTTCGACATTTGGAAAGCAAAGGAGAGCCTTACGGTCTAGCAATGGTAAAAGAGGTGCATTGAACACAGACACACAAAAAAAAAAAATCTTCAAGGTTTCAGATTTTAAATTACGTCCAAAGGGGCGTTTTTTAAACATTTTGTATATTACTTTTATTTATTGAATATCACGTTCTTCGCATTTAAACCATAAAATTCAGTTAAAGAAAAATATCGCAAAATAATTTTAAACTGAGCCTATCTTTCGAATTTCCTACACACAGTCTCACGCGCTGCAGATAAAAATGTTTCTTTCTGTACAACGTTGCTATTGCCCGCTTTGAAATCCTTGAGTTTGTTAATCAAAAATAGTTAAAGTTTTACAAAATATGAAATCGTTAATAAAACAAATTCCAAATTTCAAATTTGGGCTTCCAGATGCCTATATTCGCGGCAGGATTACGGCATTCAAAATTCGATGGCTTTAGGTACCGTCGTTTTATCACAATGCGGGAAACATACATACATTGATGCACATTCTTCATTATTTAATTTCTTTAAATATAATACAGGGCTGCAATATTTAGTGGCAACCGTTTGAAAAGTGATAGAGACTTTTAATGTGTCCGACGCAAAATCGCAAAACGAAAACAATAGTCCTTCAGGAACAAAGCCCCTTTGGACTAAAAAAAAATTGAGAACCGCTGATATAGCAAATGTTTTTCGGAATATTTAGTATGGGATTTGATAGGAAACGCTTGCATTTTTTAGCTATTTATTACACTTGTGGTCGCTAAATTATCAATAAGGACTACCAAAGAACACGGAAAGAAAAGGTCTCCGCCAAAGACATCGCGGACGAAAACATCACAGAGATAGCAAAGCAAGATGAGCCCGTCGTCGTACAGAACATCATGGAAGAAGAAAGCAGAGAGAGAACATCATGGAAGAAGAAAGCAGGGAGAAAACATTCCAGTTCTAAAACATCATGGTATATAAAACATCGCCGTCGAAAATTAAGCGGTTCATATACATAGTCCTAGATAATACTGTGGTATAATATAAAGATCTACGATCATCTCATAAAGATAACATCGTATATATGCGCTTTTCACGCTCCAAAAACTGTAAATAAATATTCGCCCAGTGATTTGTGAGAGCCGGAAGGGATGAGGAATATTTTTTACCTCCGTATTTCATATTTTGTTTTAAATTTATAAGCTAGCTTCTCCTTCCTTCCACCATGCCCTCGTGGTGTAACGGTAGCACACTCGGCGCGAATTCGAGAGGTCCAGGTTCAAGTCTCGGACGGGCACAGCTCATTTTTCACGTCTCCGACTACAAAGTAGCCTAATGACTCTACAAATTAAGTAATAAGTTCTTGCAGTAAAAGCAGGAAAAAAAAACTTACGCATTCAAAGACTGAAAATGAGTAGAAAATTAATGCTACGTATAGCGGTTAATAGAATTTTAAACTTATGCAAACTATAGTTCGACCGCTTCATCCACGACCATGAGAGCAAACACGCATGCGCCATTCGGACCGAATAATTCTCAAAATAGGTTGGAAGGATGAAGACTTCCTTTCCCTGCATTCTGTCTTTCCGGAGAAGCGAAGACTTTCACGTGACCTTTCACGTCGCAGCAAGCAATAACGCCCCTTTTGGAAGAGTCCATATGCTTTGGCAGATTGTCAGCCAGGGTTGCGTTTAAGACGGTCAAACTATACTAATTAAACTTTTTTGGTAAGGGAAGTCGTACCGAGATTGGTTTCGTTCTGCGTCTGTCCATCGTGGGTTTTCAATTATGGAGGGAAATAAGCAGGCTTC
Organism: Stegodyphus mimosarum; assembly: GCA_000611955.2. Lineage (NCBI taxonomy): Eukaryota > Metazoa > Arthropoda > Arachnida > Araneae > Eresidae > Stegodyphus > Stegodyphus mimosarum. Next base: position 702,973 of record KK119530.1, on the reverse strand, counting down.
ACAACTGCTAGAAACTTCGTTTATACGTTCAGGCGCAAAGTCTCGTAATGGAACTGTTAAATTCGCCTCGAGTTGTGTCTATTGGTATATAATTTCGATATCCACCTTCGGGTTGGTGCTTCAAATCGTTTATGAAAGGCCTTATGGCATCTGGAACAGGAGGCAGTACGATGGAGTAAGTTATGGCTGTAATGTAAGTTATGGCCGTTCACTGAACGGGGCTCTAATATTAACATCTAACGAATTTTTAAGGAAATATATAATTATGTAAAAACATTGATGTGTACACCATATGACTTCCTTGTACGGAATATTAAATCATGCGCACTTTCTGCTGCATTTCATTTAAATTTATTCCTTCGAATTTCGTTAGATATAAATCTCTCATTCAATTAATTCAGTTCTCACTTCGGCAAAACAAAAATATATAAAACCTCAAAATATCTTTATTAAAAATTGAAAAATATAGAAAAACATCAAATACAGTTAAAACAATTATTAAAATTAAAATTAGTTTCTACGCAAAAACACGCAATTCGGCCAGCGGGCAAGAAGACAAACTTTTTGGTCCATAAAACTGTAAGTTTACTATCTGTCCCACTCGACAAAAGACACTGAAGATGCAGGAACTGACTTAATTCACTATTTTGCATAGTTTCAAATGTAAACAAATATGACCGCTATGGCAAAAAAAAATTAGGCTTAGGCAGACTCAAAAACTTTTACATTGCTGATAATTCTGCAGCTATTGCATGTAACTGAAGGAATAAATCCTTAACCGGAAGATAAGAACAACATAATTCAATCATTTTAAAGGAAAAAATCACAATTTACCAACATATAACAATTAAAAAAAATGAAAGAAAAGAAAAAAAAACTTGAGCTTACGGAGCCGAGTAACAAGTGAATATATGTATATATATGTAATACAAAATTCCATAGTCAAGAATTTACTTAAAACCCTATTCGTCTTTTCTTTTTTTTTCCCAGTCACAATTCTAAATGCATGTTCTTTTCATTTTAATGGCGACGATCTCTTATTCGAAAGTACATGGAGTTAAATCCACAGCCCCGTCGTCAAGTTGATTTTCCCGCTTTTTCTACACGTACAGTTATTGAATATTCTGGAAATATTTAAAGCGAATTGGATTGGCTGACAAGGCTGACGTCATTTCTTGGAAGCTCCACCTTTCCACATATTATAAAAGACTCGCAAAGGAGTATCGGGGGCCTTTTCATTACTGTAACGATGGAGTAAACTTCAATACAAAAAGTTATTCGTTGTTCTTTTTTATTTACTCCGGGGTCTGATTTTTGTAACTGTTGTTTTTCATGGAAATTAATAAATAGATCCTGTTTTTGCTTTAAACTTATCGTCTGATACTTTGAGCTACGACTACATTTGGTACATCATATATATATATATATATATATATACACTTTTGTTGCAGCCGATTGCAATCAAAATGGGAGGTGCATAACTATGTATACTATGTAGTTTTACAGAACATTTTAGTTAAATTTCACATGTTATCGTGTTCTTATACTTCAGACTTTTAGTACATGCGAGGACGAGAATTTGCCAGAAGTATTGGAAGATTAAGAGAGTCCAGTTTATTATTTAATTAATTAGGTATAACGTTATAATTTACGTAAAAAAACATCAAGATTTCTGAAGGCGTCCTGTTTAAAAGGATCGAGCTGACAAAAGTTTAATTTATTCAATATCCTAGTTTAGTTCTTTATCAGATCTTATCACGCATAAATAAATACTCAAAATGCTATGTAAAATACTCTTAAATACATAACGAATTGCTGCGGGGGTTTTAATAAAATGTTACACAAACGTTAATTGGGTCATCACTTTGATAGCTTGTATACAAAAATTTCATTTCTCCCAGAAGTAAAAATAAAATTTTGACTCAACATTGTTTACATACACTCAGGAATCAATTAAGTCAATATTTGTCAGCTGCAACATACCCGGATTTTGATAAACTTATCTACAGAGAGATGCCCCAAAGGAAATAACTGAAACTTGGGAATTTTAAAATTGTGTGTCAGCTAATTGGGAATAAAGTGAATAAAACATATATTGACTTCAAAAGAATAAGCCTTCGAGGTCTAGTAGTCAGCACGCTCGACGGGTAACCGTGAGGTGTGTGGTTCGATTCCCGGCGAAGGCGTTGCTCATTTTTCATGTCTTCTGCTTCGAAATAACATAATGTCTCTACAAACGTATTATTGTTATTACGGCAACGAAGGTTTTAATCTTACTACGCCATTAAAAATTCAATATTGTAAATCAAAACAATAAAATACGCTATAAACAAAACAGCATTAAATTTTCTGAAGTCTAATGCATTTGTACAAATAGTAAAAACTATTAGAATTATGGAAAATTATCACAACAAATTATTAAAAAAATCACAGTAAGTGCTATTAGCAATGATAACTTCTCTATATGTGGTATTACAAAACTTTACCAAAGATGATATGGAAATGTGTTATGGAACAGTATTAATAATATTAAGGATGACATTAATAATGATAACTGTTATTTAACCAATTGCATAAAGCTATCACAAGGGTTCGTCATCCTTTTTTTTTTTATTTTATGCTCGCAGCTATGGGCCAATCTATAAAACGAACAAAAATTCAATCCTAGCGGTTTACTATCGGAAAGAGAAAATAACACAACGAGTTAACAAACAATACATTTCGAGGAATAGAATACGAGATGTATTGTAACGCGTTTTATGCATTAAGCTAAATTTTGCATTTGCGGTAGGATATTCGCAGAGGGACAGAACACGTCAGTTGTAGTTTGCAATATTATAAAATAAAAATTCTACTACCTGTATTAAAAAATGGGCGAGAAAATATAACGAATTCCTGAACCTACAGCGGATAATAAGACATTTTTAGAGTGATTTCGACGAAAAACTGAAAAGAAGTAGATGTTTTGGAGCAAACAACATCTGGCAGCTTATTATTTGAAAGGAGAAAGATCGTCTGCCGTTTTTAAATGAATTCTTTCAAAATGTCGTATATAAACAAGCTGTGCATTGTAAGATATATTTTTACGCTTTCCGAAGAGGTATCTTAGAATTCGATAATTCAAACATTTTGTGAAAGGGATTAAAATTTCTAAGTATGGAAGTGCAACATAATTAATCGGAAAGGAAAAAAAGTCAATCATTACTTCTCTACACTGCAAGAAGACTCCAAAAGAATATCGGAAAATGATACGGAAATGGAGGTTAGAATAGATAAAGTAAGCATGATTTCACAAAAATGAAGCCTAGGAAAAGACAGAAACCTGACGTCAAGACGTATCATGGCCGCCATACAGCGTACGGTTAAGACTACGAAACGTATTTTTAAATAAAATTACATTGTATTTGAAAACAAATATCAACGTCCACAGAATCAGAAGTGTTTTTAGACATAATTTGCATAAAATACTATTGAAACTTCCACTGATCTTCCAGGTTCCCAAACCAACCAGAAGTTCGCTTATGGCATCGGCCATGATAAGTGGTGACGTCATACAGTGATGTTTCACGGCTTTATTTTCACTGCACGGGATATACACCGAAGGCTTACTTCATCTATTCTAACCTATATTGTGCGGAGTGTTTCTAATGTTTCTAAAATTAAATCGTTCGTAACAAGAGAAAAACGCCGACGGAGAAATATATTTCAAATTTCTTAAATATATCTGACGCAACAGCAAATCTCTACATCTAATAAAACAAAGAGTCTGTCTGTGTGTGTCTTTCGTTCGTGTTGCGAGTATACTAATAGACACAGGCCCACAAAATTTGGTACATAGGTGTATCTACACAAGAGCCAGTGCATCTCGAAACGATTTTTTCAAAATTCGAATTAGAATGTTTTTTATTTTATGTTTTGTGACAAAATCGCGTCGTTTTGAGACATAATGGGCTACAGGAAAGCGAGATTTCACTCTATAGATTTCATTTTTACATCGTCGTGAAGCGTAGACACTTAGCTATTTTACGAACTTAGAATAAATTTCGTATTTCAATAAATCGATTGAATACGAATTTATTTAGGAAGGTGAGCTTAACACCTTTTCAGCGGAATTTTTTAAAAAAAATTATTTTAAAAAATTTTCCGTTTATTTTCATTTTATTTTTGGACAGGTTGAACTTTAATCCTTTCGACTCCTTTTAAAAACAATTTTGGAAAAATAATAATATTTTGTATTTTTTTAAATTTTTTAAATGAAGCTTCCGAATACACTTCTCACATCTCAGATATTTTAAAATGTAGTTTTGGCAACAATTTTCCTTTCTTATTGTTGTTGATAGATTTTTGATGAAATTGTTTCATGCTTTTAAAAAATCTTTGAAATAGTTTCATTCTATTAAAAATTTCGGTTTGGCAACAATTTTTCAACGTATTTCTTATGTTACTGTTTTTAAGAGATTGAAAAGTTTAAGAAATTAAAAGTTGTTTCTTTTTGCAACGGTAAATTGTTTAATGACTTTATTAGGATAATTAACATTTGTATCCAGGGATATTTCTTACATCTTTGTAATATTATGTTTTAATTATATATAATTTTAATTATAAAAAAGTTTTGCATGATATTTTTTGATCTGATTAAGTTCTTAATCTGTTTATACCATTTGAGTTCTTAAGATTTTCCAAAGAAAAGTTGGTTAATTTATTTATTAGGAAAAGTAATATTTGTATTAAGGGATACTGCATATTTCATTGTAATTTTTTATATATATAATACATTTTTATTGATTTCTTTTTTGATAAAGTTGTTCTGCAGAGTAAAATTATGCGCGAAATCTTTTGTTTTTTGAGTTCTTTTCATGTTAGTTTTTGCTTATTTCATTGTTTGTAAGACATTGAAAAGTTTTGCAAGATTTTTTTGCATGAGCCAGTGCACCTCGAAGCAATTTTTTCGAAATTCGAATTAGATTTTTTTTTAATTCTATGTTTTCTGACGAAATCGCGTCATTTTAAGACATAATGGGCTATAGCAAAGCGAGATTTCACTCTATTGAACAGTTTAAGAAATTGAAAGATTGTTCCTTTTTGCAAAGGTAAATTGTTTAAGTAATTTATAGATCTATATTTAAAAGGACAAGTCTGTCTGTGTGTGTAGGTGTCTTTCGTTCGTACTGCGCGTAAACTAATAGACCCAGGCCTATGAAATCTGGTACACAGGATGCATCTAGACAAGAGCCAATGCACATCGATTTTTCAAAATTCGAATGAGTTTTTTTATGATATAGTATCAAATTGATGATTTTCTCTCATTATATGAACAACAATGGCACGCAGCGATTGTTGCTGATATCAGCACTATTGCCACCCGGAAAAATGAGGGTGATAATTTTGTGCAGTTTTTAAATTTAATGTTTCTCTTGGATACTGGTCGTTTGTCTAGAGAAGGCAGCAGGAAGTTGGTTAATTTATTTATTAGGATAATTAATATTTGTATTAAGGGATATTGCTTATTTCATTGTATGCTTTTTATATGTAATGCATTTTTAACTGAATTTTTTTTCCGTTGTTGTTTGTTTCTTTTTCGATAAAATTGTTCTTCAGAGTAAAATTCTGTGCAGTTTTCAAATTTAATGTTTGTTCACTTTAGGCATTTTTTCGGTACACTTAAAAGCTAGACGAAGGCTGGCCGCGCAGCGGCTAGTAAAATAATAAACTAACACTTACAGTTTCAGTAAAGAGTTTATGGTTGTCACAGAATTCTTTTACAAAGGAAATTACAAATAACAATGTAGAGTCACTAGGTTATTCTAAAGCAGAAGATGTTAGAAATGCGCAGTGCACTTGCCGGGAGTCGAACCCTGCATGCGGAAAGAAGGGAGAAAATACCTTATGTACTTTCCCTTTTAAAGGGCGACAGGAGATGAAGCGACTTAATCACCAAATCCTGGTGTTGACGAAATACTGTCCACCACCTCTTAGTTCGGGCGCCAGTTGTAGAGTCATTAGGTTTTTTTGAAGCATAAAACGTGAAAACCTGCAATGTCCTCGCGGGACTCGAACCTGGATCTCTCGAACGTGCGTCAAGTGTGCTACCATTACACCATGAAGGCATGCTGGAAGGAGGAAGAATATACCTTATAAGAAAAGGGAAAAGATGTTAACAGTGTTAACTCTACGTACTATCAAAGAGAAAGGTTTAGCCCGATGTTTACAAAATTCTATTTCTTTATCCCAGTGCTTCTAAAAGAGTGAAACTTCATCAAGACAAAGCAACAAGTCATGTTTCGAAACGAACCACTGCATTTCTTGAAAGAAATGAAGACTGACACAAGTATTGCGTGTAATAATTTTACAAACTTTTCAAAGCATTCCAGGAAAATTCGTTCTTTGTCCTCTCAAAAGCAAACCCACCACGATGTAGAGTAAAGGAAGAGAAATGGAAATGAATACCCGTACACATTATAAGAAAAAACGTTCTATCATAGAAATCATAATGCAGAATTTTAGCCCCGGAAGAAAAGAAGTCAGCAGTTGAATATTCATTCTCTTTGCATTTTAAACATTAATTAAACGGCCTCGAAATCATTCTAAAGGTGTATAAACCTTTTGTACGTCTGCAAGAAATTATTCTTTCAAACTTATTTGCATTAAAATAATTATTTTCCTTTCAGTTAAGTTTTAGAATATTTGGCTTGGATAAATTTACATATGCAATAACTCATATGTTAACCACATTTCTATTGCCTGTCAGCATCCCTAGCTTTTGAATTTACCTAAAGATGCCCTAAGGAAGTTACCTGACATATGACATCTTTAAAGTCAGCAGCTAATTAGGAACTTAAGCGCGTGGAATGTATTATCGACTTGCCTGGATAATTTTAGAGAATTAATTATTCTCTGCAAATGATTCTGCCACTGACAAATGGAGCAGAAAAAAGTCTTCGTTTTTTTTCTCTCTCCCTTTTCCTTATGGATTCTCATATTTTTTAGTGAAGGCAATAATTAATTGCGAACTTTTTTGAGACCATGAATTTTAATGAGTGTGGTGATGAAATATTGCTGTCGGCTTTTCTTCTCCCTTATGTTATAAACGACGTAATAAAAAAGTTGTTTCTTCATTTATAATTAGTTGAAACAAGCTTTAGCAATGAAAGACTTTTTTTGAAACAAAGAAACACAATTTAGAAACGTCGGAGAGGAAAAAAACAGTATATTAGAACAATACCTTAAACGGTAGTTCAATAACAATGAATGATTATTTCCTTTTATTTACACTTTTCAAAAGGAAGTTGTTAATTACAAGTTTGAAAGATTGAGTTCTTTATTAATTGAAAAGCTTTTGTTAAATACAATTCGTTTGTGAAAAGCTTTTCCTAAGAGCTCTCTGTCTCCCTTTATACATATATGCGTGCGTGCGTAAGAAAAAGAAAAAAATATGAGGTATTTTTCCCGCCTTCCCCGCATGCCTTCGTTGTATAGTGGTCAGCACGCTCGGCGCATATTCGAGAGACCCGTGGTTCGAGTCCCGGCGAGGGCATGGCCCATTTTTCTCGTCTCCTGCTTCTAAATAAATTCTAATACCTCTACAATGTAAAAGCTAAATTATAATTTAAATTAGCAATACTCCCTTGAAGCTTAATTTTAAATGGGCCTGTTGCCTTTATTCTAAAAACTGTAATCTTATTCTGCACTGCGTCTGCCGAAACTAATTCATGTCATATCACTCTCACATAACAATGACGATGTAAATGGAAGTAAAACTTGTAGAGACATTAGGTATTTTTGGAAGCAGGAGACATGAAAAATGAGCAACGTCTTCGCCGGGAATCGAACCACGGACCTCTCGGTTACGCTTCGAGCATGCAGACCACTACACCACGAAAGCATGCGAAGAAAGCGGGTGTTTGCCAGAGTGCTTGAAGTGAAAGTATTTATGTAAAAAGTTAAAACTTTTTCTATTTTTCTCTGGACTTCTTTAAAATGAGATATAAAATTCAGTTTTTTATCCAGAGTTACTCCCAGGTATTTGATTTCGTCCTTAAATTTAACATTCTTACCTTTAAACTTTATCCTGGGAGGTCTAGTTTGAGCACCACCTCTTGGGAAGAATATTGCATTTGTCTTTTCTAGATTAAAATGAATCTTTTGCCTTACACTGCATTGATTAAACAATAGATCGACGTGTTTGAATCTTTGTTCCAACTTTTCCAGGGAGTGATCATAAATTAAAACCATAACATCATCTGCAAAACAGATAATTTCTGTATTTGGGAGTACAACAAGAATCTCGTTGATCATGAGGCTCCAAAACAGGGGAGAATCATGTCAGATAATTCATGTATCAACATTTTCATTTTGCTCTATATCAATCCATTAAAAGTATATCATTACGCATATATGTAACATTGTTGCGAAATAAACAGCTGCGGTAAGATAGCTTCACCGCACAGCGGTTTAGGGTTACCAGAAAGTGGAAAAAAACTGCCCATTTGGCGACAAAATAGGCAATACGCCATAGAGGGAACGAGAATATACTAGAACGAATTCTTACCGGTTTTACCCAGAATGTTCTCGAAGGCAAGTCACAAGCTATAAATACCCGGCCTGTACAGAAGCAATAAAAAAATTTAACTTCGCGGATTTTTTTTTCCCAGTTTGCGCTAAGAGTAATTCACTCGGCGAGCTTCTTAATTTATTGCAACGTATTTTCCTTTCCCTATTTAATTGTCCACGAGCGAAAGAAAAGTTATCATTCTTAATTTCAAATAAATTTAACAGAGTGCGTAAACCACATTTTCGTTATTATCGCTTATAATAAATACCCCAAATTTCAAAACGCGCCAAATTGTAAATTCTAGTATATGTTATGAAATTTTAAGCAAAAAACTCTTAATTTTTTGCAGCTATGCTTAGAAATGCATCTATTTTAAGATGATAGGGAAAATGTTATAGTTTATAATTCAAAATGCTTTTCGAGCAATTTATAAAATTTTTTTAAAATACAAATGTTAAAAGTAAATCATAAAAAAATGGGCGAATTTTATTTGCAATGAACTAAATTTCGAAATATGAAAGGAAGAATAAAAAAATTGAGTAAAAAAGAAGATATTAAATATATACTTATATGAAAGGAAGAATAAAAAAATTGAGTAAAAAAGAAGATATTAATAAATATATACCAAATTCAATTAACATTGAGGAGCTAAAATTTTGAGAGCTCATTTTTTAAAAACTACTCGTACTGTTTCTACAAAAATTAACACTTTGGTATAATTTGACTCGTGGAATTGAAATATGGAAAATATTATCATGTCATTTCAGCAAAAGTCCGATTTTGTGTCAAAATACCTACATTAGAACAATGCTGATGTAAGGTTTGTCGTAATTTTATAACAGTTATTTTAAGTTTATGCACCTTTCCTTTCTCTCCTAGTTTCAGCTTACAATTTCCTACCACAATGTATTTTCAGAAACGTGGTTAATGCAAATAAAAATAGTATTTAAGTCGATGTTTCATTGACTTCGTTAGAGAGCCCGAGTTCCTGGCTAGGGTGCGTTTGCCTTTGACTATCTCTCTCTCTAAGCTATTGCTACGCTCGGCCGTACTTTAGGCCCTTTGATTAGCTTCGCAGACTTAATTGAGATTTAGGGGCCAACTACTTAGTATCTTGATAGCTTGGGGTGTATCTTTTAGTTAAGCTTTAGTTTAGTTAAGTTTTAATTAAGTTGAAGCCCAAGTGGAGGCTTTGCTGTACACGCCGAGTTAGGAGCTGCCTGTGTTCATATTTATTTTGAGAAATGAACGGTATTTAATCCTTCTTACGTCTTTGTTCACACACTCAAGCAATTATTCGCTTATCAGCGTGTAGAGACATTAGGTTATTTCGAAGCAGGAGCTTGAAAAATGAGCAACGCCTTCGCCGGGAATCGAACCACGGACCTCTTGGTTACGTGTCGAGCATGCAGACCACTACACCACGAAGGCATGCGAAGAAGGTTGGAGAAATACCTTATATACTCCCCCTTTTAAAGGGCGACTGGACTTTTGGGGACCCAATCGCCAAATCGCGGTGGTCAAGAATCATCATCCACCACCTTTTCAGTTCGGGCGCCAGTGTAGAGTTATTAGGTATTTTCGAAGCAAGGAAATCGAAGAAATGAGCAACGCCTTCGCCGGGAATCGAACTACGGACCTCTCGGTTACGCGTCGTGCATGCAGACCACTACACCACGAAGACATGCGAAGAAGGCGGGAGAAATACCTTATAAGTGTAAGGGGTTTCTAATATTAAACTGTAAAATAAAAGGGTGAAACCAACCACTATATATATATATATATATAATATGTATCCTAGGTTGCGCTTTCGAGACATGAAAAATACAAGTTGCATTTCGTCAATCGGCCCAGTAGAACGGGAGATATAAAACTGTCTCTTTTTTTTTCCTTCTCGCAGTGCACATATGTAAATGATAAGAAATACGCTCGAATATATTTTGCTTACTAGTATTTTAGATATGACTGTATAACTATATTGTCTGTCTCGGGTGGGATTTTGAGTAAATCAAAGCACAATTTTACCAATTAAAGCAAATTTACTGTCGTCTGCTTAAACTTATCCCGCGAAGATATAGTATTCCATTTATTTTTTTCTATTTAAATCACTTAATATCATAATATAAATTTAATTAAGTTTTTGAAGCATTTTATTAAATATTGCCAGATATGGGGCGAGTCAATACTTATAGCAACAAATATAATGCAAAAAATGCAAAGGAGTTATTAAATAAAGACCTACAACATGTTTGAACGCTTTTAAATGAGTTTCAATGCAAAAAACACAATTTAACAAATTCCATTAAAATCGTAAAACAAGACTGAAATAAAGTATTAATATAATTAATAATAAGGAAATAGCTAACTATAAATTCTTATATTATCATATTTAAAAGCAATATTTCTCTAATAGTTTTTTAATTTATTTCAAGTATGAAATGTTTTAAATATTTTTATAACGATACATAGTTTATTTATCAACAATGCCCATTAATAAATTCCTCTCAGCGTTAAAACTAATTAATCAATAACTTTGAGGAATATTTAGATTTCTGAATTTTTCCTGTTATCATATTTTCTTTTCATAAACTAAAAAAAGGGACTTTGTCATCACCCTTCCTTTTAAATTTTGAAGATAATAGCTAGGTGTTTAAAAAACTTTTCTATAAGCCACTTATGAGATAAATTGATAAATAATTATTCTTGGGTGATTAATGATTATCGAAAGAAAAAAATCATTATGTTTAAAACACAAAGTTGCTACTTTTAAGCCACAGAAATATTAAACTTTAAGGTCATTAATCTATCATATGATACCCTGTTTTATTAAAAGTATAAGTTTGTCAACTATACTTCAGTATCAATTTGGATGTTATTTCATCTACAAGTACGTAAATATACTCATGTCCATAAATTAAGGATAATGCAAAATCAGGCAAAGGAAGAGTTAGAAGCAAAACAAATTTGGCTTATTTGTAAAGCCTATTTATTAAACAAAAGGTAAAGACCAAAAAGATGCTATATGTTTGATATTATTAAAAAAATTGCTATTTTTTCTCCCTGGAGCAAATTACAAAAAAAACCCATTTACAAAAAACAATATTACATGGTTGGTATTATTGTTAATAGATTGTATGTCTCCCAGACGATGCAATACAGTCCGTATAAAGAATAGGCATGCTGAGTATCAAATTATCGATCTGATCTTGGGGGATATTACACCACTCAAAAAGCAATGCTCTCCGAAGTTCCGGTAGACATGGAGGAGGAGGTTGACGGGCTGAAACTCGTCGGCCAACTTGTCAGAACTGAGTGTTCTATGCATAGCTTTAGGGAACATGGTGAAGTAACTCCTTCTAAACTACAGTCCTGCTCTGGAACAGTGAGCTGAAAAATATTGGCTTTGTTCTGGTGTAGATACTGTGCTGGAGAAAAACTGCACGTGAAAGGGATTTAAAAATCCTCTTTTATTAATTCACTATTATTTACACACTTCCCAACTCGGGAGGGATACAGAAAATGAAAGACCACACTTGGGCCTAACTTAACAATCAAATAATTTTAATACTAAAACTAAGATAGAAATTAAATTAAACTTTGCTCGCAGATCAAATCGCGGAGTTTGGCCTCTAACTAACTGGTGCGTAGCAAGAAGTACTAATACTAGCGCACTTCAATTTATTTCAATATGCAATCACGTAGTAAGCACTATGGCTTATAATTTTAGTTACTAGCTGGTCAGGCGAACGTCGAGCAGAATGACCGTGATCTGAGACTAAAGCTCTCTAACACTGAGAGGTTTCTACCTCTGGTTTAAATAGTACTTGGCTGTACTTCAAATTAGTATAAGCTGAAAACGCGCGCTTCTTCTGACGGGAAGTTGAAACAGAGAAGATAGAAAGATTTAAATTAAAATAAAACTTGCTTAGTTTAACTAAAACCCTACAAACTATGTCCCACACGTGCTCTACTGGATTCAAGTCCGGTGAGAATGTTGGCCAGTGACGTCCCGATAGATTTGGTTTGTCGTGGTTCCAATTTGAACATGCAGGTCAGTTCTGGAACCCAGGATAATTCCACCCCAAACCAGCCCTCCTGCACCACCCTAAATGTGTCGTTCAATGATGGTTTCTTGGTCGTAACGGGTACTTGGAGCTCTCCATATGAAAGTCCGACGAGAATCAGACTGCAAGCTAAATCTGGACTCGTCGGAAAACATCACACAAGCCCACTGTTGCGGTGTCTACTAAGCATGCTCTCTACTCCAGGCTAACCGCAGGCGACAGTGAGTTGCAGTAAGTGGAACGCATCTGACATGTCTACGAGCATATAGACCAATCTTCCCTAAGCATCTGTACACGGTCTGACTTGAAATTGTCGTACCAGTGGCTGAAGAGAATTGACGAGACAGCTCTGTTTCTTTTGGCAAATACCGGTCCTCATTCGGCGTTGTAACTCTGCAGCGGCCTGTGCTGTAACGTCTACTCGCATTACCATCATCTTGGAATCGTTGCCAAAACCTGGAGATGACACTGGGCAATTCCAAGTTCGTCTGATACTTCCAGTTGGGTACGCCCACATTCCAGACGGCCGATCATTCTACCACCTAAAAAATCATCCAAATGCGTCCTTTGTGTCATAACTATTCGGTTATTGCATTGAAATGCTTATAAAGCGCTTGCGAACAATTTTACTTCTTTGCCTGTATTCCTTATATATCACTCTCTTACACTGTCGTCATTGTGACGTACCATCGGTGTCATCTGGTTGCTTCCTGAAATTTGCGTATGATTCTTGAAGATGTGTGCAGTGGTTTTACGGGTGATATATTTATTTTAGAGTTCGATTTCCGCGTGACTCGAAATTATCCTTAATTTATGGACATGAGTGTAATTTTTGAATGAACAATTTGGAACAGTTTTTTGACTGAATTCACTGTTAAATCTCTGTCATAGCGATTCAATAATCGTACTGAAAAATTTAATAATAGTAGATTTCGTTATATCTTAATAGAAGACTGCATTAATAGAATATTGCATTAAGCATAAAAATGTGAAATGCGGACATCAGATGACTTCCTCGTACGGCCTATTTAAATTATGCATAATTTTCCTGCATTTTATTTAAACTTACTTTTGTCAAATTTCATTGCAGATCCATTTTTCATTCAATCAATTTGTATGGATTTTATGTTTTACTAACGTTTATTTTATTTTAAAACTTTGCTATCCTCTCTCATTTTCCATTTCCGGCCAGAATAAGCCCGAGTAAGAATTGTTTATGCAAATGAGGTTGCAAAATGTGTATAAGTATTTAAGACATGGCGTTTAACCAAAAGAGAAACAGAGAGAGAGACTTCTCGCAGCTTTACCACGCGCGTGCTTTTCAGAACTTTGTTCTTGCTGATATTTGAAGACGTACTGTAGTTTTTGCATTCTGATCACTATATACGTAATGTTAAAAGGCCAATCTTCGCGTTACTACTATCTGTAATGCGTCTAAGTTTACTTCCTATTAAGTTAGTTTATTTCTTATTTTCTACGTTTTAGACTATAAGTGCTGGACTCTGTACACCGAAGTGCGGAAACGATTGTACGCTGTGAGAAATAAAGGGTAAATTTAACCCTTCTTATCTTTGTTGTATCTTCTACACACGCACGAACATAGCTTTGAGTAAACTCCCTGTTGCTCCTCAGGACTCCAGTTATGTTTCCAGAATAAAAATTTAGAGTTTTTACGCGAAAACAAGCAATTTGGTCAACAGGCAGGAAAACTAAATTTTCAGTGACAGAACTGAAAGTTAACTTTCGGTCCCACTCGGCGAAAAGACACTGCATATGGTGCACCAACTGGTTTTATTCACTATTCTACTAAGGCTGCTATCACACGGCCGTTTGTTTCGAAAGGACAACTGTTTGGAAAATTTTCTGCTTTGTCGCGTGATATATAACAGCCAACCACCTTAGATCACTTTGGGGTTAACATATAAAGGGGAAACTGGTTTCCTGCTACAAACACGAAGGCAACCAAAATAAGCTACTTTTAGCGTGATGAGCGATTCGAAGCTGATAGCTGATTGTTTGAAAACGAACAACCTGCAACTTTTCCGAACGGAAGATAAAAATCGCACGTCTTTCTTTAAGTAGTAAACCAGGCAGAAAAGTTGTCCGAAACAGTTGCTCGTGTGAAACAAACGCAGTGTGATATGGACTTAAGAGTTCGAAATTTAAACAAATGGCGTCACTGTTTCGTGGTCACTAGGCCTAGCACCACAGAAACATTTAACTGCTGATAATTCTACAACTGTTGCATTCAGATAAACTAAAGCCATTAACCGGAACATATGAACACCATAATTCAACCATTTTTAAACAAAAAAAGCGCACAATTTACCAACATATAAGAATAAAAAGATCGTTTGATGAGGCCAAATACAACGAAGAAGGGAAGTGATAACTATATGTTATAGTAGTCCCACATACACTGTTCAAAACAAGTAGGGAATATTATGATTTTGGGAAAACATTGCGGATTTGGAAATGTTTTGGTGATTGATATTCGTTGTATAGGTGTTGTAAGATATGAAAATAGGAAGAGAAGAAACAAACAACGAATAATAAAATTTTATTGACGATATTTATAGGTAAAAAAAAAATTCACAATTTGTGCATCTTATTCAAACAGAGAAAGAATATAATATCTGGGATACAAACGAGTTTCAATAAGTCGTATTGTTTTCCCTGACCGAAAGTAATGTCTCACACCTACAAGTCATAGAATCAATGAGCTTATAAATGAGGGATTGGGGTATTATTTCCACTCCTGTCAAAGAGGGCTTTCAAATCGCTGAATTGTTCCTGAGGGTGATAAGCGCTAAGCAATCCTTCTCCCTAGAATGTTCCCAACTTGTTCTATTGGGTTCATACCTAAGGAACATGCTGGCTAATCCATTCCAAGGATTTCTTCGTCGAAAAAGGGAATTGTTCACTAGCTGAGCAAGTTATCATAGATGAGAATGAATTCATCCTCGATTGCTGTAGCGGGAAGGAGCCAACAGGTGTGAGGATATCTTTCCTATACCGCTGAGCAGTTAAGGACCTTTCGCACTGGGGTTAATCTGAGTTAATGGACACAGTTGACACTGCCGACCTATCTCCGTCATCCGATCCATCTCTTTCCCATAAGGCAGCTAGTTGAAAAATCTGAACTGCAGGCATAGCGGAACTAGTCGACACATGGAACTGACTCCGTTAGCTCAGTGGGAAAACCCCAGTGGGAATAGCCCGTTAGTGCTCCATACGTGATAAAGTGCAAGTTAGTGCGGCCTTTGATAGAAATACCTGCTCAATCCATCACTTCGCCTCTGCAAAATTGGACACTTTCGTGCACAAATGAAGAAGAAGTGTTCCATATACCAGGTTCTTTCCGGGTCCGCTTGTTGTCAGGATGAGCATTAAAGCGTGACTCGTTGCTCACTAATCTTGTCCCCATTTAAGATATTCCTACGCTCACCTCTCGCGGGCAGTACAGTGGTTCTGTGTCAACGGAACACAAACCATACGTCTGCGAGTAGACAACCCGCAATTGTGGTGTCAGTTTCGAACAGCTTAAGTCGAAACTCTGACACCGTTACACCTCTGAAGATCCTGCTGCAAAGTGGCTTTCATAATGCAGTTTCTTCTGTCCATTAGTGTTAAATACCGATCCTCATTTTGTATTGTTGCAGGCGTACGACCTTGTAGCGACCTTCGGCGAACATTTCCAGTTTCCAAAAGCCGATTAGTTTTCGTGGTTTTCCTCATGTGTAACGTGTATACGAGCCAGTTTCCCTTAGAAAGTCTCCACGAAGGCATCCCTCCCTTTAGGCAGATAGCCCTCGTGTGCTTTGCCATAATTCAATAACCTAACCTAATCTAACCAAAAGCCGATTAAATAATCCGACTCTCTGCCACAACAGACTACATTTGACACGCCTCTAAACGAGCAATGACTATCCAGTATACAGATTCAGCTACGTCGTTTTGCTGAGACTACGTATTAATTGTTACAAAACATTCAACGCATGTCAGTTGTTTTTAATTCCCTCCTACAGGAGGAATGGTGAAGTTCGCTTTTCAGATAGTCTTCTAAAACGTTTAGTTTTCGATGACACAGACAAAATTTGCATATACCCAATTTGCAAACGTTATAATTTTCCTTTTTACGCTCTCTACTTCATTTTTGTTAAAAACGTTGTCGTTTATATAGTTATTTTTCGTCAAACTCATACTATCCCTTAACGGTTTTGAGCAGTGTGCAAAATTTCAACGTTCTGCGGCTGTTCGTTTTTCGGTTATGCGAGATACATATGTACGTACATACATACGTACAGACGTCATGAAAAAAATCTCTCCTAAATCCCTTTTTTCGAAAAAGAGTCCTTTATTTATACATTGTTCAAATAGATTCGAGAGTGGTCAAAATGTATATTTTAGTTGAAATTTGATTCCCGAAATTTTTCGCGATTACGATACTTCCTTTTTACTTCGTACAAAGAAGCAAAAATGAATTAAAAGTTTAGATATCTTCTAAGATTATTAAGCTTCAAACATGAAATAAAAGTATATTTGATAGTGAGAATACTTAGATGATGAGGACATTATTTGAATATTACCCCAAGAAATAATTAGAATTACATAGAAAAGTATTATCGAACATACACGCAATTATTGTTCAGCATCTTTAAAACACCATGCCTTAATATCCATTACGTTATTGTCACCATTCTTATCAATATAACATCACTTGTCTCAAAACTATGCTCTATCAGAAACTCAGCTTCTGTTAAATGCTACTCTAACAGAAAATATCACATGTAGTCGTAGCTGTTTAGTAGAAAAGAAACGTTTGCACGGAGACATACTTCACATGTAATAAATAAAGAGAGATTTGGATCATGGTCTCGGCGAAGAAACCACACAATTATAATTTTGCAATTAGTATGCACAAGTCTTTTTCGCCAATGCTTTAGCACTTGTACTTATTTTTACGTGTGTGGTTAGTCACACTGCTCTTAATTCTTGAAACTGCCAAACCCTATGCGCAGTGTTCATTCATAACACCTTCAGGAACACAGTACGTAACCTGAATACGGTTTGAAGACAGCAGAGCAAAGCATTACCATAATTTGTCCTGTGTAACTGCGATGTTTCAGAACCAGGTGTTATAATTTTGCGTAACACTGTAGTTATCTGGCAATACTGTTCGCGACTGCTCTGCATTTTCCTCACCCAGAACACTAGAACAGTTGCGCATATTGCAGTACAGACTCTTGCAAAGGTACGAACTCAACTGAGAAAGATCAGATGCCATACTTGATTTCGTTGTCCTCCCTCATTTACTCTCCCTTATTTACGATTGAAATGCGTCTCGTCATCTCTCCGCACTAGTTACTTTCTCCACCTCATTTGAGGCTGCAGTTGAAGTCAGCTTTTATTAAGTCGCCCGCTTTTCACTAAACGAAACACTTCAAAGGGAAATGATCGAAGTTATAGAAACCGACTATCTTTTCCAGCTGTTGTTACCATGGTTAAGAGGCAAATCGGGAAGGCAAATACCGTGTTTCCACGCGTTTCTTACCCCCTAAATTTCCGGCGCTAGATTCTGAATATTAAAAAAAATATATATTCGCATTTTTTTATATGAATAAATATCTTTGATTCCTCTATTGCACATAGGTTTTTCCTTGAAGGATGGTTTCTTGGTAAAATGTATTCTGTTAATTATTTTTTGTTCAGTGTATTCAATTTGCATTTGCAATTTTATATTAGCAATTCATGCAGTTTATTTTCCCTTGCATTTTTATTTCAAATATATTTTGCGCAGATTTTTCATTAAACTATGTAGTATTATGATAAAGGTGTTTCCATATTTACACCACATTCCAAATAAGCGAGTTTACCTTACTTCTGTTATTTATGTTCCAGCTCATTAGAGCTTTATATAGATAGATGTGGTCGATCTTTCGCAACCCAGGTAATTTGTTCGCTCCCTTCTCTTTCGTTTCTCTGATGCCCCTCTTAGAGACTGCGATCGAGACTCATTCATGTGAGATGCCCCTGGGGTTTTGTCTGACTCAATATTGTAATGTTAACATTATTATGTATTCTAATAGGAATGTAGGTTTCTCGTTACCGGTAGTTTATCCATCACTGATTTTTTTATTTCTTAGGTTTTTACTGTAGCTGCGTTCTGCAGAAATTAAATTACTCGTGTAATTTTTCCCTCTCGATTTTCGAATAATTAAATTCGTTGTACGATTTTTAGCTGCCTATTCTAAAGTAACAAAAATGCATAGAAAATGCATGCATTAGCAATGGCTAATCATGGAGTATGACATGCAGTTATTTCCTTCATGCAAGTTTATATTTAAACTCATTTCAATGTATTCTGAATGGAAATGTCATTCTCAGGAAAAGCTGAACGTTAGGAAGCTGGAAAGATTACCTTTACATTAGAAAATATCGTCTGATCCGCTAATGTTTGACGATTTTGCAATACGATCAAATAAATGTCTCAGAATTTACACGACATGTCAGGAGTGATTAAAGATCTTAAAAGGCTTACGATTTGGCAGACAGAATGATTTATTACACAAATGTCGAATCAAAAGATTTGAGAGTAAAGTTCGAGGAAAATTCTCAGTCCTCCGTTGCTTATCAGTTTCGAATTCGTTCTCATTAATTTAAATTGCCTTGAATTTTTCAGGAAAAGTATTTTTGAATTGCCACATTTTTTTACGCATCCCTCCCCTTTATACTTCCTTGTACGAAGTAAAGGAAATATTGTCATCGTGAAAAATTTCGGGTATTTTACCGCAACGACAATATCCATTTTGACCGCTCTCGAATTCATTCAGACGGTTTATTAATTATTTTTCTATTGTATATTTTGTGCGTACGTATAGAATAAGGAAAGTTTTTTCCAAAACGGATTGTAAAAATGGTTTTAAAATGAACTCAAAAGGGAGATTTTTGTGACATCTGTACAAATTCTCCCCTCTGAGATCATTTCTTCTCTTCTGTTTGTCAGAACTGAGTGTTCTATGCATACTCTTGGAAACATATTAATGAAGTAAACTAAGCCCTGATCTTGAACAGAGAGCTGAATGCAGCTATGTTCTGTGGTAGAATACTGTGATTACGTGGTAGAATAATTACACGTAAGAAGGATTTAAAATCTTCTTTTATTAAACCATAATTATATACAGCCACTTCCCAACTCGGGAAGGATACAGAAAATAACGACCGCACTTGGGTCCAAACTGAACAATCAAATAATTTAAACTAAAGTTAAGTAGAAATTTAAGTAGTCGTTGCTCACAGAGATAAACGCGAGGTTGGCCTCTATGCTAAAAGGGTGCGTAGCATGATTTAACTAACACTAACGCACTTAGATTTACTTCAATAAGTAATAGGGTAACAGCGCTAAGGCTTAGAATTTAAATACTACCTAGTCAGGCAAACGTCGAACAGAGCACCAGTGATCTGAGACTAAAAGCTCTCGCACCCTAAGTAGTTCCTTGCTAACGGTTAAATACCAAAACTCGGCTCCACTTCAAATTAGCATAAAGCTGAAACGCGCGCTCATTCTAACGGGAAGTTGAAATAACAAATCATAGGAAAGGGGAAATTAAAATAACACTTTGTTAGTTTAAACTAAAACCTTACATGTTCTGTGCGTATGTATATAGCTCACATAACGCAAAATGATTAGCCGCAGACGTTGAAATTTTATATATATAAATAGGTATATTATATTGCTACTCAGTTACCCGGCTCGGCGACTTCAGTTTTTTATTCTTATATATTGGTAAATTGTGAATTTTTGCTTTAAAAGTGATTGAATTATATTCTGGTTAAGGTTTTCAGGCTTTAAGCTGCATGCAATAGTTGTAGAATTATCCATAATTAAAAGTTTAATGGCGCTAGGCTAAGGAGGCCACCATTTCTTACATATGAAATTCTTAGAAGTATAGTGAATTAAGTCAGTTGATGCAACAATTTTAGTGTCTTTCAGTGGGAACAAAAGTTAACTTCCGATTTTATACAACGAAAATTTTGTCTTTCCGTCCGTGGGACAAATCGCCCGTTTTTGCGTAGAAACTGTAATTTTAATGGGAAAAATGTCTGCTTTTAACTGCATTTGGTGTTTTAGGTTTTTCTGTATTTTACAATTTTTAATAAAGGTGTTTTGAGTTGTTATGTATTTTTGCTTTGATGCGAAATGAGAATCTAATGAAGTTCGAGAAAATAAGTTTAAATGAAGTGCAGAAAATAATGCATATAATTTAACAGGCCGTACAAGGAAGTCATGTGTTGTCCACACCAGATTTTTTTTACTAATTTTATCTTTCGAAAATCGAGGGTGAAAATTATGCGAATAATTTAATTTCCAAAGGACGCAGATGCAAGAAGAAAATAACAAACGAAAGTGATCACGAACTACAGATAACTGTCAAAATATTATTTCTTAAAAAAATCACATTCCAATAAAAATATCTAGCAATATTAATATTAAAATATCAAATAACATAGGTTCATATCTACACCGGTTATCACAAATTAAGGAAAAATCACAATTACTGAAAACGTTACATGTAGAATGTTTTTAAACTTACCCACAATATGCAACACATAGTAAGGTATCAAGTAACATGAAAAGAATTTACCAGATAATTATGACAGTATAGAAATTTGCACATGTATAATATGGACAAATCGAAGGTGTCAGTTTGATAGACGAAAAGTACCTTCAATATGGAATATGATCGCCTCTAGAAGCAATACAGCACATACAACGATGCATGATGCTTTCAATTATGCGATCTATCAGTTCCATAGGAAGCGAGAGCCATTGCTCTTGCAAAGCAGTTGCACGTGCGTCAACGGTCTGATGGGACGGACTGAGAGCAGCTAGACCTTTCTCTAAAGCATCCCAAGCGTGCTCGATAGGATTCCAGTCCGGGGATCGAGCTGGCCACTCCATGCGATTATTTGTTTCCTGTTGAAGATAATCATCTACGATGCGAGTCCTGTGTGGTCTTGCGATGTCGTCCTGTAACAGGAAAGCATCAGCTATTGCCCCGGCATATGGACGCACATAAGCATCAAGGATGTCATCTCTATAAACCTGAGCATTCACGGTTCCCCTTGGAAAGACATGGAGGTCTTTGCGTCCACCCAAAGAGATGGCATCTCAAACACAGACACTGCCTCTTCCGTATGCATCTCTTTCACGGATGTTTGACGAATGATAACGGATTCCAGGTTCTCTTCATGTCACACAACGTCTACTATCGCTTTCTAGACTAAACCTGGACTGATCCGTAAACAGAACAGCCGGCCATTGATC
Source organism: Stegodyphus mimosarum (assembly GCA_000611955.2). Taxonomy (NCBI): domain Eukaryota; kingdom Metazoa; phylum Arthropoda; class Arachnida; order Araneae; family Eresidae; genus Stegodyphus; species Stegodyphus mimosarum. Next base: position 681,030 of record KK119530.1, on the reverse strand, counting down.
AGGCGTCCAATGGAAATGTTGGCGTGCCCGCTGCACACGGTCCCTCCTATGGCGTGAAGTGTGCGGCACACAAATGGCTGGTCGCCTCGCATGCAGACCACCTCCGTGAAGTCTTGTACGCACAGTTGACGTTGACACCAACCTTCCGCTGGCTACAGCAAGAGAGGATCTAAGAAGCGTCGGAGTAGCGGTTCTAGTCCTGCGTTTACATAATGTCAAATATCGGTCATCGGTGCTCGTCGTATCAGATGGCCGTCCTTGGCGGAACCTCCTAGATGCCGAATCAGTGGTTTGAAATTGCCTCCAAAGTTTATGAACCACAGAAGGACTCACATTCATCCATCTGGCCACTTCTGTTTGACTTTGTCCTGCCTCCAGTTTCCCAATGACTCTCCATCGTAGTTCTGCAGGCAAGTGTTGCCTGCAGGTCATTGTTACGAATTGGTTATCTCAGATTGTTGGTGTCATTATCACAGTGAAATATGTGGGCTTGCTCTCAAACATCGACTTTTATGCTTCTCGCAGATGACGTATTCCGAATGCAGCGCCACTAATTTACATATTGCAGTTTTACTCGGCTACTCTTACTTCGCAACATATTCAAATTGTACTCAATTTGGCTTATTTTTTGGGAGTTATCGCGATTTTTGTGATTTTTCCTTAATTTATGATAACCAGTGTGCTTCTACCTTTTCACCCGTTCTTATTGCGGCCTCGGTTCCTCGACTACTCCTACAAATTATCCGTAAACAAATGTAAACGGTAAAAGTAGGCACTTGGTGAAATCATAGACCGAATATCAGTTCGTATATACTTCGTTGTAATGGTTGATTCTTGTATTATGTTGTCATTAAGTTTAACTTTTAGAGAGGAAAGTTTAAACGTAACTTTCTCACGTAGCTTGCAAAGTTTTGTCTGTCTTGGTAAGACTAAAACGGTCATTACGTGGACGAATGCATTTTATAATTTAGGAGCGGTCATACTTTGAAAACTTTGAGGGAGAGTAAAATTACGCGAACACTTAAAAATTTTTCTGAAACTACCGATAAATTTCTGGGAGGGGGATATGCTCGGAAATAAGGTATGTCTAGTGTAAGCAAGATGATATTTACCTTTTTCTAAACATAAGGAACACGCTTTTCTATTCTGTTATTTCAATATCTGGCTGCATAATCAAAATAAATACACACGTTAAAAATATCTTACTGACTTTGAAAATAAGTGAAAAAGTTAAATTTTACGAAAGTTAAGAATACATTAAAATTTTTGATAATTAATCAGCAACACTGTCAGCTAGGAGCTACCAAATGGATTTCGCTTTTTAGTTTAGTTCCTCAATGTGACATCAAACAGCCAACATACATATTTATCGAAAATTTTATAGATTGCAATTTAAAATTGTTTTCGAAAAATTTATAAAAATTATTTCAAAATATAAATTTTAAAAATAATTCATAAAAATGGGCAAAGTTTATTTGGAATGAACATTAATTTCGAAATGCGAAAGAAGGAATCAAGTTAAGTTTAATAAAAAAGAGACATTAATAAATCTATATCAAATTCAATTAACACTGAGGAGCTAAAATTTTGAGAGCTCATGTTTTAAAAACGACTCGTGCGATTTTTACACAATTTAGGAGTTTGCCATCATTTGAGTCATAGAATCGAAATATGGGAAAAAATTGACATATCGTTTGGTAAAAAGCCCGATTTTGTGTCAAAATACCTTATTATAACAATATATAAATGTAATACATATTACGTGGCACTTTCGAGACATGAAAAACGCGATTTCAATTTTATCAATCACTCGAGTAGAACTGGTGATATAGAGCTCCCCCTTTTTTTTCTTTTTTTTCGCAGTATACCAACATTTCATATTTGAAACGGCGCTTCTCGAGATTGTATAAATGTGTGATTTTGAGAAGTCAATTAAGTATGTTACCTAGACAAATATATATCCGAAATTTCATTAATCTACAGTAAGTTTTTTCTTGGTATTGGGAATTTTTTCCCTCAGTGTAAAATACTCCTGTTATGTATTTCATAAATAGTTAGATAAACTTTCGTTTGCTTTATTGTTCGTCTTGATTATCGCCTTCCGTGAATAATGATATTGTACGTAGAAGCAAGCCGCTAGAGCAGAAATAGAAATAATTTATTACACTTTTTAAAGCCGCTTTTTGATTGAAGTTATTCATTTATCAGCAAAATACACAGACCCTTTGGGTGGACGCACAGACCTCCATGTCTTTCCAAGGGGAACCGTGAATGCTCAAGTTTATAGAGATGATATCCTTGATGTGCGCCCATATGCCGGGGCAATAGATGGTTTAAATTCCTGTTACAGGACGACAACGCAAGATCACACAGGGCTCGCTTTGCAGATGATTATCTTCAACAAGAAACAATTTTGCGCATGGAGTGGCCAGCTCGATCCCCTGACTTGAATCCCATCGAGACCGTTTGGGATGCTTTAGAGAGACGTCTAGCTGCTCTCAATCCGCTCCGTCAGACCCTTGCCGCGCTTGCAACTGCTTTGAAAGAGCAAAGGCTCTCGCTTCCTATGGAACTGATAGACCGAATTGAAATCATCACACGTCGCTGTATGTGCTGTATTGCTTCTAGAGGCGATCATATTCCATGTTGAAGGTACTTTTCCTTCAGCAAACTGACACCTTTCATTTATTCATTTTATATATGTGCTAATTTCTATACACCCATAATTGTCTGGTAATTTCTTTTTATGTTATTTGATACTTTACTATGTCTTGTATATTGTGGGTAAGTTTCATAAAATTCTACATGTAACTTTTTCAGTAATCGTGATTTTTGGGTTTTTTCCTTAATTTATGATAACCAGTGTAGTTATCATTAATGGCATCCAATTCATTAGCATTATAAGAGCATCCGTAATACGAGAGTCTCTGATGATTTCTGCTACAAATGAATGTTTTCATTTTTATTTTACAAATGCCAGACACAAGCGCTTAAGCCATTACTTCAAGGGCTCTCCGGCATTTTTTAACAATGTCCACATACCGAGAAATGCAGTACGATTATTTAAATGTTCAAAAATCATAGGCTGATTGGGAGTTACAAAGAATACAATTTGAGGCATCCACCACTTCAGTTCTGTAGATATGTGGTCTCGCAAACAGTCATGTCCAGTCAGACGTCTAAATAGAGCTACCGCTGTCTTTTTTGGAAACTAAGAATGAAAATAAAGCGAAACTAGCAGCCCTTGGACCTTATATGGCAACCGAAGCAACTATACACGGCTCGGGGATGCATTTCAGCTTTGCATTTGTTGCCACCTTTTAGAATGATGTGAGGGGGGACGAAAATTGTTATTTGTACATAACCTTATGTTTGCTATCAACCTCTAGGGACATTAGGTTGCTTCGAAGCAGGAGCTGTGAAAAATGAGCAATGCCTTCGCTGGGACTCGAACCACGGACATTTCGAATACGCGTTGAGCATTACGTCAAGGCGGGAGAAATAGCTTATAGGTCAAACTGGGATTCGAGGAAATTCTTTTACCTGTCACACTTTGCTTAGAATAGCTAGAACTATATTAATTAGAATTATATCGGCAGGAGGTCGTGGTTGTAAGAAATGGTAGAATCTTCTTGCTTTCTTTTTATACCTACACACTCTCCGTTAAAATTTCTTCTATAATTTTATCCTATTTCTAGTATTCTCAATGTTACCGTTTTGAGCACTTGCTTTCTACATTGGTGCACTGGAAAAAGAATGATCTTAAGTTTCCACCGCTCCTCGAAATTGTACCTTATTTCCTACATTAGGGCTTAAATTCAGCGGAGCTGTTTCTTAATTTTTCAGTGAAATTGCAATTTAATGAATTAATAATGATCTATTAAACTTTTGTTCAACCCTTAAAATTTAATTTCAGTTGTTAAATATTTTATTATTTTAATTATTAATTATTTCGTAATTTTATTATTAGTCCACAGGGGCTTTGTTCCTGAAGGACTATTGTTTCCGTTCTGCGATTTTGCGTCGGAAACATTAAATGTCTCATCCCTTTTCAAAATGTCGCCATCCAATGTTCCAGCCCTGAATTATATTTAAAGAAATTAAATAATGAAGAATGTATGTAAATATATGGATTATTAGGATAATTAATATTTGTATTAAGGAATATTGCTTATTTCATTGTAATTTTTTATATATAATACATTTTTATATTTTCATTGAAATTTGTTTTTTTAAGTCCAAAGGGGCTTTGTCCCTGAGGGACTATTGTTTTGGTTTTGCGATTTTGCGTCGAACCAATGTAATACAGGGCGATAATATTTGGTGGCAACAATTTGAAAAGTGAAACCACATTGCATGTTCGCTTCACTTTTCAAATTGTTGCCACCAAATATTATCGCCCTGTGTTACAATAAATTAAATTATTTCAAGAAATTAAATAATTAAGAATTTGCATAAATATATGTATTTTTCTCGAACTGTGATAAAAACGACGGTACCTAGAGCCATCGAATTTTGAATGATGTAATCGTGCTGCGAATATGGGCATTGGGAAGTCCAAATTTGAAATTTGAAATTAGTTTTATTATCGAGTTCATATTTTGTAAAACTTTAAAGAATTTTTGATGAACAAACTCAACGATTTCAAAGCGAGCAATGGCAACGTTGTACAGAAAAAACATTTGTATATCCAGCGCGTATAGGAAATTCTAACGATACGCTTAATTTAAAATTATTTTGCGGCATTGTTCTTGAAAGCTCAGATGCGAAGCACATGGAGAACAGGCGCCGGGGCTAGAAGCCGCATCCTGTGTGTAACATGTGGGAAGATGACATACCTTCCTACCATAAGGTGGGGTGTTTGTTGATTGAGAATTAAAAGAAATTCTCGATGAAAAGCAAGGATGAACCTTTATATCCACTATCGATGTTGATCCAATGCCAGCCTAAATCCTTTCAGATTTTTTTTTTAATTAGTTCAAAGAGGCTTTGTCCCTGAAGGACTATTGTTTTTGTTTTGCGATTTTACGCCGGAAACATTAAAAGTCGGAATCACATTCCAAACTGTTGCCACAAAATATTGCAGCCCTGTACTATATTTATAGAAATTAAATAATGAAGAATCTGCATAAATATATGTATATTTCTCCAAATGTGATAAAACAACGGTACCTAGAGCCATTCAATTTTGAAAAACGTACGTTTCCACGCTAATATGCGCATCTTGAAGCCGGAATTTGTTTTATTATCTATTTCATACTTTGTAAAACTTAAACGATTTAAAATAGAGCAATGGCAACACTCTACGGGGTGGGGAAGAAAAAAAAATCTTTTTATCTAAAGCGCACGGAACTGTGTATCAGAAATTCTAAAGATAGACGCATTTTAAAATTATTTTGCGATATTGCTGTTGAATTGAATTTTATGGTATCAGTGCGAAGAACATGATATTTAATAAATAGAGGTAACGCACAACTGAATTTTATGGTTTAAGTGCGAAGTACGCGATTTTTAATAAATAAAGATAAAACGCAAAGGTTTAATAAACGCCCCTTTCGACGTAATGTAAAATCTGAAACATTTCAGATTTTTTTTAATTATTTATTTATTTTCTCTTCTTTCCTAATGGCGCAGCATAGGGCTCCAGCACTTCTATGTTTAGAAATTATTTCTAGTCTGAATTTTACGTTCTTTTTCTTTTAAATTTTCGGAAGCTACATGCTGTAATACACTTTTTTAATTACAAAAAGATTATATATAATTCCCTATTTTAATACAATAAAATTCAAACATAAAAAAATTAACTCTTCTACTTCCAAAATAGTCCTATTTTTAAAGCGCTAATAATACCAAAATAGCGCTAATATGTCCTCTTAGCGATACTGCTTCATGGAAGTTGAAAGTGACGTCATCTATTTTGTTGTAAATGACTGGTGGGTTCTATATTATGCCACTTTTCGCGTAACGTTGAAGATCGTGAACTCTTGACACGAATACCTTACACCACATTTAATGGCATGATGCGATTTCGTAGCCTAGCAACGAAGTTTTGCAGAAGCCACTGTTGATGATTAAGCCATAATGTGAAAATAGTTCTGGTTATTTACCTCCTCTTGTCGCCGCGTTCAACACAGTGGCCAAATAGCTAAGATTAATGGTTCTTCTTTGGAGTTCGAAATATTTTCAATAACAATATCATCCAAAGGTTTTTGGTAGCCTATTTATTATGTTTCAAAAACTTTCGGTTCTTAAGGGTTATTCACATTGTACGTATATGGTAATTCATTTTTGTACTGATGGATGGTCCCGTTGACCACAAGAGTTGGCGCCAATCGCGCCAAACCCTCGAACCACGTTCCCTTTCGAATTGACACTCGCTTCGCTTAACTTTGTAACGCCATTATTTCTCAGTTTTTAAATAAAGCGCCATATCGTGGCCGTTACCAGATTTTTTAGAGGACAGTAAGATTCCATGACTTTGGAAATATTCAACGGCATGCTCTTCTGTAATAGGCAGGTCCCAAATTTTAATCACATTTTTTTTTTCGAAAACGCGTGATAGAAGGGAAAAAACGAGTCTTTTATCAAGAAAAATAACTAACACGTGTAATCAAGGTCACACTAAACCCAGCATGTTTGAAGAAGTCTTTTCCATTTTTGGCGAAAAATCGCGTAGTTTGGCATCTTTTCTTTAATAGCCAAAAATGGTCGACGGGGTGTTTACGTAAGAACCTACAATTTTATATGGAATGGCAAATCACTATATATTTCTTGAGAGAAGTTTGCTTTTGCTTTTAATTTATAACGTCTCGTGTTATTCGTAAGCATAAAGTGTAAGAAACGTTGAAGATTTACAGGTGAAATATCACTATGTCTTATAAGTACCACAGAGACAGAAAAAAGGAATGTAAAGGGCTTTTTTATTAGACTCAAATAAAAGTTAACGGAAGGCACCACTCGTGCTTACAAAATATTGCCAGCAGTTATAGATTAAATCAAAGATATTGAAATTGACTTAACTAAGCAAAGGAAGTTATCCTAACGGCTACAAAGTTAAGGTAACGCGCAAGTTGGCTCTGACCTAAAGGTCGGCAAGAATAACACAAAATCTACTGGCAAGGAAATCAAATTAACAGCGTGGCCTTCAGACAGAACACGCTCTGCTTCTACCCTCAAAAACCTTCCATTAAATATTATCTTCTTTCTACCTCATTTGAATATCACGAGAGCTAGAAATTTACATTTTGAGAGAAAAATGGAGATGGGGAAGGTGGGAAAGCACATTAACATAAAATAATTAGTTAAAAACTAAATGCATACTTTACAAACTGTTGACGATAACACCTCCACCCGAAGTCTCTGAAAGAGGGAAGAATTATGGGGTGCCTTAGCTCTTTGAAGTCCAAACCCTTCCTTAACTTGTAGCTTTAGTATACCGAATCGCCCGAAATACTTTCCAGTTTCACAGCAATTTCTTCCTCTCCCCGACCATTACCGCAGAAATAGGTGTGAAAATTTCGAATGGCATTCTTTATACGATCTAACAAAGATTCCATTAGCCTTTGACCCCATTCTTTATAAACCTATTCTGAAGGTCTCAAACTGAAATCAGAGTATCAAAAACGAAATGTCACACGCAACCTAAAGATAAGAAACCACAATTAAACTTCTTAGGAGAAGCTGTCTGTAGTAAACTGATACAATGCATTTGAGGAAACTGCACCTGCTGCTGCATACCTTAAGGGGATGGAAGGAAACAAGATCGCAATCTCGGCCGTTTTCGGGCCCTTGCAGTCGTCTAAATGAAGGACCGTGTAGGCCGGTTTGGTCGTGAAAGAGTTAAATAAGGCGCCAGATTTAATATGCCCCTCATAAAACTTTAGTTTTAGAAAATGAAACATATTTTAGCCTACTTACAACAGTAATGTAAACCAGCAATGGGAATCTGTTCCGATGTAGAAATGTCGAGTTTGGTTTGACTTGGTAACATTGACATTTTATTATTTGGATTTCACTTCGCAGCAACTTAGTCGACGTGGTGTGCTACGTAAAGGAAGAGCGAGGTGAAAACACACTACACGAATGCAACCAGAGTTACACACTGACTGTTAGGAAGCTTCGTGCAATCTCTCTACATTAAAGTACATTCAATGAAACTACAGTTACCACATTGACAGCAAAAAATATGAGGACACATGATTCACAGCAGACATTAAGTCATCACACTTTAGATCGAACACTTGAAAACATCGGCATTCTGCATGGCAACATCAATTGCCAAATGCCAAACAATTTACAGGAACAATCTGAGAAACAAGAAAGGTACTTAAAGAGGAAACTGAACGCGTCAATAGCCACCTAGATAGGCAGATATATATATATATATATATAAAACTGAAAGGTTTCGGATTTTAAATTACGTCCAAAGGGGCGTTTTTTTAACATTTTATGTACTACCTTTATTTATTAAATATCATAGTCTTCACACTTAAACCATAAAATTCAGTTCAAGAGAAATATCGCAAAATAATTTTAAATTGAGCATATCTTTAGAAATTTCGATACACAATCTCACGCGCTGGAGATAAAAATGTTTTTTTCTGTACAACGTTGCCATTGCTCGTTTTGAAATCTTTGAGTTTGCTAATAAGAATTTCCTTTAAGTTTTACAAAATATGAAATTGATAATAAAACAAATTCCAAATTTCAAATCTGGGTTTCCAGATGCTCATATTCGCAGTAGGATTACGTCATTCAAAATTGGATGGCTCCAGGTACCGTTCTTTTTTGTCACAATGCCAGAAACATACATACATTTATGCAGATTCTTCATTATTTAATTTCTTTAAATATAACAGAGGGCGATAATATTTAGTGGCAACAATATGAAAAGTGAAACGGGCATTCAGAGTGAATCGACACAAAATCGCAAAACGGAAACAATAGTCTCTCATGGACAAAGCCCTTTTGGACTAAAAAAAAACAAATTTCAATGAAAATATAAAAATGTATTATATATAAAAAATTGCAATCAAATAAGCAATATTCCTTAATACAAATATTAATTATCCCAATAATCCATATATTTATGTACATTCTTCCTTATTTAATTTCTTTAAATATAAAACAAGGCTGGAATATTTGGTGGCAGCAGTTTGAAAAGTGAACAGACATTTAATGTTTCCGACACAAAATCGCAAAAAGAAAGCAATAGTCCCTTCAGGGACAAAGCCTCTTTGGACTAATAACAAAATTATGAAATAATTAATAATTAAAATAATAAAATATTTAACAACTGAAATTAAATTTTAAGGGATGAACAAAAGTTTAATAGATCATTATTAATTCATTAAATTGCAATTTTACGAATTTCATCGAGATAGAGCGGTTATGCAAAGCAAGTCGTGGAATTACTAAACTCAAAGGCGCAACAGCCCAAGCGGGCCATGGCCTGCTGTGCCCCGATATCTGCATTCCTATCTGTGGGCTCCGAGGTCAGGAACCCGGTGTTTAGTTACCATGCGAACTTGGAACTCATTGTAGCGACCCTACCCGCCTAAGGGATGGAAGACTAAGTCAACTTTACCCTGTCCAAGGATCGAACCCGGGCCTGTGGTGTTGCTGCACGACCCTCTTGTTATTGCACCACCTGGTCTTGTGGAATATATATGCCAAACATTCATTTTCCGATCTTAAATTAAAACATGTGCGAGCAAGTAAAAATATTTTCCATTTTCTGAAAATGCATTATTTTAGTGGACTTATTAAATACGGTGCTTTTATTGGAACTCTTTATAATATTATATCTACACGTCATTCGTTAAACCTAACACAGATAGGAACTGTCTCTAAAAATACTCTTGTCAGATTGGCAGCTTTCCTTTTTTTTTTTTTTACTTCAAATCCTTAAAATTTAAACCAAAACTATATAAATACATTTCACACGCAGACACAAAAGAATTGTGAAGTATTTTCTTTACTATAAGAAGCGAAAGTTCTTTTAGGAACTTTTCTTTGCCAGAATATATATCACAATTCCATCCCCATTGCATCTGCAATAGAAAAACCATCAATGCAACACAATATCACTATCACTGTAACAAAAAAGCGTCTTCAAAAACCTATTTAAATTCAAATATGAAAGCCCTTGCTCTTGCAACCACATTCGAACACCTGCTGTGCGCGCGAAAGGAAGGAATATAAAAGAGAAGGGGGTGGGAAAGTAGAAAACGTTCAAAGCGGACCGTCTCACAAACAAAAGACATTATAAAGGTACTGTCGGATATCAAATTCTCTTTTACAAGCGCCATTTTGACTTTTTTTTTCTTTTTCAATGGCTGGAAAAATTTCGAACAATTTCTTTCCCTGTGTTTTCATTAACAATGAATGCCATTGTCCTGGATTACTTTCCGATTCATTAATGTGACTTGTTTTTCTGAGTTCGGTTTTTGAAGTTGTAGGATTTTTCTAGGTACCAGGTCCGGTTTTCCCCCTTTCCTTTGATTAAAATGCAGTTTCAGCTGCAGCTGTTGAGACTCGTTTTCATTACCAGTCTCGAATGAAATGCATTTGTGCGCGAAACAATTCTTTTAATTCCAGTCCAACCTCTTAAATTCTCGCTTCGTCGAGATAGCATAGGTAATTAAGCAATACCTTCTTCTTCCAAGGCCCTTTCACAAATACGCGTTAGAGATTTCGTTTAAATGAAGGATATTTTACGGAAGAATGGGAAAATTTCCTAAGATTTGCAATTTGGACATTTAATTGAGATTTATTTCAATTCAAATGCTATCTGGTTAAGATATTTTAAGTTACGACCTTATACAGATGCAAACATTTTGGAGGACGGAATTAATTATTTTTTTCTTAAATAATTTAACAATTTGTCCGTTAACCGATACACAAGAAGATATATGCGTACATTAAAAAGCGAGCATGAACCTCGAATTTTCGAGAAAAAAAGACTTGCGTGGGAAACGTTTAACAATCTGGAATCATTAAGAGGACCGTTCACGATCGGACGTCCTTTGACAGGGTACACAAATGTTTTCACCTCCGTCGACTACCCTATTTTTAAATTCTTAATAAGCTGTTTTGATGATGTGGTATGTTCACATGGTCCCATCATCTTGACCGCACATGGTACTTTCGCCGAATTTGCAAATGTATCCATCCGTCTTCTGTTTCACACATTTCTGTAAAACTGTACATAATTTTACACAAATGTGGGGTTACAATTCCAGGAAAAGGTAACTTATTGGCATATCTGCGTGCATATTTATTTATTTTGACGAGGATTGCAGCATTTGGTGGTAATTTTACTTTTTGATTAGCCCAACTAAGTAAAAAGTGTAAATCCAAAGTGATTATTTTTCAGTTATATAAAAGTAAAATGATGAGTTTAAAATGAACAACTACAAAAAAAAAATAAAGTATATGTTACAGTAATATATGAATGACAAAAAAATTATTTATTTAAAACATTTTGGCGTTTGGAACATAAAATAGAATTGCAAATATTCTATCAAGGGTATCGAAAGACGTATACAATTTTAAAGGTACCGAAAGGTGTTTTTCATTCTTTAAGCACACATCTTTCATAAAATCTATATTTTTGTAGTTCAACAGCTTAGAATTTTATAAAACAAATTCATAATCAAAATTGCTGTTGTTATTTATCAAAAAATAACAAAGATGTGATTTTTGAGTAAATGTCACTAAGTTATACAAATTGCTAATACCCATCACACCATGAATGTTTCTTTTATGTAGAAGCGTCCCGTTTTTCGATTTGCATTGGACTGTCGTGTGTCGAAATACTATCAGAGCGCTGTCAAAAGAGCTTCTGAATGTAAACAAAAAACACCCAATCTGGAGACCGAAGCCTTGGAGCAGTGTTTCACTCTCATTTCAGGCTTGGCCCCTCCTTCCTTCTTACCTCCGTGGCTACACCTATATGTCACGTGGAGCCACCAGGCTCCTATTTTTATATACCCGGTGCAGAGATTAGCAGAACACGGGTTTTTAACAGTACAATAAGCGATTCCGCGGGCGGCGAAGAGTCAATAAAAGATAGTAAATTAATAATAGATTTCATGAAATTTACTGCTCATTCTGAATAAACGTATTCACTAATAACAGATTTATTAGTGAATAAAATGTATTCACCTAAGTCTCCTGTGCACTGTCTTAAATTTAACTCTCTGTAAGCAGTCCTGCAAGAAAAATAAACGATTCTTTTTAAACAGTTAAAAATTTATATTATGAATTTACAAACGTTTACGTTATTCCTTAAAAATTTGCAAATACGCATCTACTATTTTTTAAAGCATCTTACTGTAAAAATTAATATTAGATTAGAATAGATAGAATTTCCGATTTTTAAAATAGATGTTTTGCTGTTTAACGTAGAAATTTTATATTTTATAAGCATTAAATTCAAAGTTCTACTGCCCCAAAATTCCTAAAACTAATCCAAAACAATTTTAACTTCAAGCTGTCCATTTTATTAACGAACGACGAAACGACATAAACATATATGTTACTTAAGAAAAAAAGTTAGAAAACAAATATTTACTCGAAAAGTAAAAAAAGAAAAAAAATAACTGAAATACCATATTAAATATTTATTCCACTTCCAAGAGCAAATATTTAAAATCACGGATCAAACTTTGCATATTTTAGTTTTAAAAACTTTGCAAGGATCCAAGAATCGTAAGTAATTCCCTCGGGAGAATTCTACGAAGATAGCTTTGAAATATATATTTGCTTAGCATAGACTAGTTTCGCAATTTAGGTTTGTTTGGCATAGTCTAGAAGGTTAAATAAAACTTAAACTGCGTATCATAAGCATCCTGTTTGGTTTTCATGAAATATGTAAACATTAGTATATCAATTTTTTTTAACTTAGAGCCTATATTTTTTACAGTTTAAAACAAACAATCATAAATCATTTCAATGAACCTCTTTGGCAACTTAAAATAAGAGCACTGTAAAAAGACGTAAACGATATATTACTTAAGCGACATATTACAACAGAAAATGGGAAGGATGTAAAGAAACCTTTTATTTAAGAAAGATAAAGTTCATAAAAGGCACGTTTTGTGTTCACAGGACAGGAGACCATCGATAGAGCAGCTACACGACTTTCAGCTTTTGTGTTCTATTGATGGAAACTATCTACCACCCGTTATCAGCGGCATTTATTTGGAATAAAATTTTACATAGTTACAATGGTTGTACAAATATACATATGACATAGAGAAGCAGTGAAGTATTTACATAGATGACAATGTTTACAATAAAGCCCATAACGCAGTATTTAGAAAATTGTTACTTAAGTTGACTATTTATGCTTACAGATATTACAGATATACTTACAGATTTTTACATCTAATTTTGAAGTACACTGATTGACATTGAAAATGCAACACCTCGAAGGAATGGTCAGAAAGTGATGAAATTTGGCAAAAAGACAGAGACAGCAAGCAGGAATAAGTGATCTTTATTTCAAAATGAAAGTCAGAATACAGAGCGAGAACGGCGTCGGCTCAGTTGGATGTAGGACCACCGAGGACAGAGAGGCACGAAGAAACCCGTCTAGACATTGAGTCAATAAGAGTGCGGATGGTGTCCTGAAGGATGGCTCGCCATTCCCTTTCAACCATTTGCCACAGTTCGTCTTCTGAGCGAGGCAGGAGCAGAGTCTGCAACGGACGCTGTGAGTGCAGGCCACGTTCAACCAATCGACGGTAAATGGTTCTCGTCGACACGGGAACATCCAGGGTACCTTGCACATGCTGCAGAATCGCGGTACAAGTGACTTGAAGGACAACCACAGCTTGTCGGCGGACGCGTCGATCTACGCGTGCTGAAGTCACTCTGGCTGCACCTGCACCCCTCGTTCTTCCCACGTTACCTTGTTCCAACCATGTTCGACATAGCCGATGCAGCGTGCTCGCATCCATGTTCGTATCAGCTGCGATTTGACGTAAGGACCAACCCGCCCTTCTCAGTCCGATCACCATACCCCTCGTAAAATCGTCTATCTGCTGGAAGAGCCTTCGTTGACAGCGGCCTGGCATTCTATCCAATTACACGTATCCTCCGGGTCAAAAACCAACTTTCTTCGATAATTCATCTGGCAGAAATAACGACACGGATATTGTCCATTCTGCACGTTCCTTCCCTTATATCTTACTTCGCGTGCGTCGGAGAGCAGCGCATTTCACATCATTCGCATAACTCAGTCACGTGCGTCTTCTCTAAAATTTGCATAATTTTCTGACCACTCCTTCTTGGTGTTGCATTTTCAATGTCGAGCATTGTATAACCAAATTATATAATACAAAATATCCTTATGCATTTTAAAGAACTTGGACACATATAATTGAAAAATATTTAAGCCAAATAAAAAAAAAAGGATAAGGAAAACACTAAATATAGAATAAACGTTAAATAAATTTACAAAATGTAAAATGCAGACTACGTATAAATATCGTAGATATGTTAAAAATAAATAATAAATTAAATAATAATAATAGATATATATAATAAAATATAATATTAGTTATACTACAAATGTATGAAAATTATCTATTGATAAAAGAGTTAAATAAAGAGGAGGAAATATAAGGATATTATACTCCTCTATCTATATATATAATACATACTCCTCTATCTATATATATAATATAGATAGAGGAGTATGTGTAACTATATATATAAGGCGATATAAATAGAGGAGTATGTTATGAATAATGTTAAGCCTTATTAGTAAATGGAAAAAGAGGGTTATTTAAAGAGGAGAGAACAGTAAAGAAATGGTACTAAGAATATAGAAAAGTGATTAATATAGAATGTGCATTCAGAAACGCAGAGAATGCAAATAAGTACTTACCGACATTCAATTCTTACCGACTTAATTCAAGTCGTGACTTACCGACTTCAAGGGAGAGAGTCTGATTTCCTGACTAGCGCGCGTTTGCCTTCTGGCCACATCTCTCTTAGCTGTTACTACGCCTGGCCATATGTAGGCCCTTGCTAGGCTTCGCCGATTCAATTAATACTTAGGAGCCAACTAGTTAGATTGTGACAGCTTCGGCTATATTATTTAAGAGCTTTAGTTAAGGTAGTTTTAGTTCAAATTATTAGTATTTAAGTTCAAGCCCGAGTGGCGGCTTTATTGTAAAGTTGCAAGCCGGAACTGATTGTAAATATACTGAATAATAAATGGTTTTTAACCCTTCTCAAGTCTCACTTGTTCTGTGCACACTTAAGCGATTATTCGCTTGTAAAGTGTTCGTGGGGTTCTAAGAACTTAAGATTTAAAGAGTTGAACCCTACAGAGCATTCAAAGTTAAATCGTAACTAATATAGCATTATAGCTCAATTATAGCATTATAAAAGAAGCAAATGTAATAACAGTAGATATAATATTGTGTGCTATTGCTTATTTATTGATATAAGGCACTTGATATATATATATATATAATTATGTTAATATATATATAAAGTAAGATTTGCAACATTAACGTTGATGTGACAGGAAAAGTGACTTTACTGTTAATATAGACAAAATAGTAATATGCAAGACAGTAATTAAACGAAATTAATGTTTTGTGTTTAGCATTATTAAGCAGCATTTATTGCGTAAATGACAAAAAAGACAAAATCAAAATAAGTTATTCATAAGTTAGCAGAAAAAGGCTACAAAGAAAAAATGAGTGCACGCTGTCTTAAAAAAATAAAGTCAGCGTCACAAGCGAAATGGCGAGAATAAATCAACTAAGTGTTACCAGATTTTTACTTCCTTGTACGAAGTAAAAGGTAATTGCGAAAAATTTCGGGTATCATATTTCAACGGAAATATCTATTTTGATCGCTATCGAATGCAATTTAACAATGTGTTTGAGCGACATCCGTACGTCAGGGCAGAATAAAGTAATCTTTCCTCCCCCAAATAATTATAAAATTGATTAAAAGTAGATTCTGAAAAGATGTTTTCATGGCGTCTGTGAGTGCGGACGTACGTACGTATGTATGCATATATCTCGCGAACTTAAAACCGAGTAGCCTCAGAACGTTGAAATTGTGTATATAGGGCTGTCATAACATGTAGATGTGCACTTCGCATTTTGGTTGCAATCTGCCGTACCAAGAGTATATAAATATATGTATATATATATCCACTCTGTTACTCGGCTCAGTGACCTCAGTTTCTTTATTTTTGTAAATTTGTAAATTGAGCATTTTTTGCTTGGAAAATGATTGAATTATGTTGTTCTTATCTTCCGTTTAAGATTTTTATGCCTTTGTTAACCTGCGCGCAATAATTGTGGAATTATCAACAATTTGGAAGTTTTTCAATTGCGGCTAAGCCTAATTTTCGGTTATGATAGCCGCCATATTTGTTTACATTTGAAGCTTAGCAGAATAGTGGATTTGTTGCCGATCTAGAGAAACTAAGTTTCGTAACAACAAAGTAACACCTTCTTACATTATTGCGAATTAAATTATGCTTGATTCATTCTGGAATTAACATTTAAGTTATTAGCTGGTTTTTGCGTACAAATCTAATTGTAAAAATTTTTTTTAAATTATTTTAACTGCGCTTGGTGTTTTATGTTTTTCTAATCTTTCAATGTTTAATGAAAACATTTTGAATTTTTATATGTTTTTACCTTATTGCGAAGTGAGAATTGAATTAATTAGTAGCGGATGCGCATTAGGTAAGCGGCGCAAAATCGTGTGCGAAAAACTGTTCATTTTTATTTGTTTAATTTCTTTTATACATCGTTTTAGGTTTATTATAGTATTTGAATAGAACTTGCAGTAACTCTTCAGATGGTATAATTTTGGTCACTCTGAGCTGTAAAATGATCGAGATGTGACGCTGTTGTGAACCTAACGGTTTATGAACCTGGTTTATGCGCTATCGACGAAGCAGACTTAATTCAAAGTTCTTTAACTGTTAATACAATATGTTTAATGAAATGCAAGAAAACTGCGTATAATTTAATATTCCGTACAAGGAAATCATGTGGTGTACACATCAGATTTTTTATATTCACTATACTATTTATATTTAGGATGTAACCAATGATTTGTACCAGATGCTTTCCCTGTAAAATTATTGGACTGCATGTAGTTGTAAAAGATAAGTATATATATTTTAGGTAACATTTTAGGCTCTTCTGACATATTTATTCAAAACTTATACGAACTGATATCACACATGAAAACTAATTCAGCATCTGGAAAATATTAAAACGTTTAATTTAACTATTCTTCGTCCTTGAAGCTTTTTTACAGAAAAGACGGTCTCATCAGTCGTATACTTAAACATGTTGGAAAACTTCGTATTTCCACAACTAGAAGAGCTTCAGCCACACGTCTTTTTGCAACAAGATGGTGCACCATCTCATTGTGGTACCATCGTTCGTAGTTCTTTGAATGACCATTTTACAGGAAGATGGATTAAGCGAGGAGGTCCAAATCCTTGACCACACAGATCGCCTGATATAACGCCGCTGGAGTTTTTCCTTTGAGGATTTGTAACGGACAACGTTTACAGGACGAGCGTGTCGAACATGGATGACCTAAAAGCCATAATTACAACCGCAATAGCCTCTGTGGATGCCGACATGCTTGCCTGTACCTGGCGTGAAATTGAATATCGACTCGATATTCTCCGAGCGACGAAGGGGGCACACGTGGAAGTTCATTGACAAGGGTCATGAAACTTTTTGGGTCTATCTAACCATTCATGTTATTAATTTTAATCTATCTTTATTATTTTATGAGTTATTAAACATCAAAATGGGTACAAGACTTTATAAACACCCTGTATATATACATAACAGAGTGTGAGTATATTTATATACGATTGGGGAAGCCGATTGCAAAGAAAAAGGGAGGTGCACAACTATATATTATAACAGTCCTTTATACAAAATTTCAACGTTCTACGGCTACTCATTCTTGAGTTATGCGAGATACATACAAACGTACGTACGTACGTAAATATACGTAGTCCTTTTAGGCTAACAAGAACAACGTCAAGAGAAAAATCTCATCTAAATCCATTTGAAATCCACTTTACAATCCATTTTGGCAAAAACACTCCTTTGGTGTGTCCATACATGCAGATGCAAAGCAAAAATATCGTTCAAATAGTTTCGAGAGCGGTTAAAATGGATATTTTCTTTGAATTATGATACGCGAAATTTTTCACGGTTACAATACTTCCTTTACTTTGTAAAAAGGAAGTAAAAATTTTGGACCATGGACAATTTGTGTTTTTAAACTAATGCCGTACTATATATTAATATCAAATCATGAAGATTACAACGTACATATCTCAAAATCGTATTTAAACATAAGCCAGTTTTCTTAAAAATTACTCCATGAAGCGCATTAGGAATAGCGCTAAAATGCTTGACTTTAATATGGCCAAACTGCCAAATCTTCAGCTATACCTGTCTTCACAATTGTCTTTTTTCTCAGTTTAACAGTTTAATCAATTCAGTTTTAATTTAACATAAATGCACAAACAATTTAATAATGAAATATTTAATTAACGAACACAGAAACAGCAGACACGAGGGAAAAGACCACACTGCTCCTCCGGTAAATTTCCTTTTGTCATCTTTATTTGATGTTATTTTCCGTTTCTCGAGAAATTCTTTCAGCTGCCTTTCATAAGGAAAGAAATTTGGATATTTGCTTACCATATTGCTAGTTCCACTATCATCTGCGCATGCTCGAGAAGACCTGCTGAGAGCGACATGAACAGACAGAAGAGACTGGATCTCCATTACTCCGGAAATTTCTCTTTTGAAAAGGACAATAAGAGAAGCCTGCAGGAAATTCAATTTGTCTCATCTAATTGGAAAACCGGACGGCCAATCACGGCGATCCCATGGTAATTTTATTAAGTCGATGGATTTTCTGGGAATGGAATTATGATTGTGAGTCAACACCTTTATTAGACTCGTGTCTTCTCACGCATTGTTGAAAGGAAAGTAAGTGCTTTATGCAAAAGGGCTGCTTCATTTGTGAGTTTGAAAGGTCCGTAAAACGAAAGGCATGTGATGATTGAAAACTCTCAAATAAACTTTTAATTGTAATAAATTTTCATAACTGTGTTTTCTTATCTTTCCCATTTATGCACAGTCAACTGACGATTTACTGAACGAGATTAGCAGATTGAGAAATAACTGCTCATTGTCTGAAAAGGCAAAGTTTCTTTATTGGGGAACTGCTGAAAAAACTACTGTCATAGACCATCAAGATAAAGCGTGACAAACCATCAAGATAAAGCAAAATTTTAAAGGGGATGTGAAAAACAAAGAGAAGAAAATTGATTGGGAAAACAGCGGTGGTAGCAAGTGATGTCACAGTATTTAGAAGTTGATTTTATCCACGACGTTACGCAATTTTATAGCACATAATTTGGGGTACATGAGAAATATTAAATTATCTTTTAACAATAAATTGCCAAATCGTAAAAACAAACTGAGAACACAATCATTAATTAATACCTTTTGCTCCTCACTTAATCCTACAAAAATGTATGAGTAACATAAACAAACGACCCCCCCCCACAAAAAAAGAATAAAACAAATATTTCTGATTTTAACGATTGCCCGAAACGGTTTGTTAAGGTCTTTTAGGATATCGCAGAGCTCGCAGTTTACCAATCTGCTGTTGTACTCACTTCTGCTAACCCCTTCTTTTGTGTGTTTTTAGCTTGTTTATTAAGCATCGTTTTCTTCGCACGTACGTCGTGTACAATTAAATAGCAAATAAAGAAAGATGAAATAATTTCCAAGTTTTACAGCATCGTCATACAAAATATCGTGTTAAATTAAAGCACCTACAAATCAATGAGTGATAATAAAATAGCCGAGATGCGTTTCCTGATCATGAGCATTTTAAGTGAAATTTCGCGTAATCATTTGAGCGTAATCATTGAGCACAAGAAGAAGTAATATTTTTAACACATATCTTGTATTTTTGTATTAAATAATAAATATTTATTTCAAAAGAAAAAAGTTAAGTATTAAAAATCCAGAAATTACAAAACGTTAATGTCATGTATAGTAGTACAATTTAAACATAAGAATTCTAATACTTAATAACTAACTTAAAAACTCTTTAACAGAATTTAAACTTAAGCTATTATTATTAAAACGAATTATTTAACTATCTCCTTAACACATTATCTAACCTCTCTCTTTAAGCTCTTTCATGAAAAAAATACACCGTAAAATTTATTAGAAAGCAAAAGATACACAAGTTTTAAATTCTATTAACTGCAGTAAGTAGCTTTAGATTTTACTAATTCCTAGATTTTGAATGGTCAGGTTTCCTTCTTGTTTTTCAAATAAAAGTTTTCAAAACTATCGACTAATACAAAAATATATAGAGATATACGTTGGATAAAATACGTAGATCATAATTATAAACAAGCCTCTTAATTATATATAGCCTCTTAATTCCTCACCTACTGAACTGTTATAATTAAATAATTTAGAATGGTTTATCAGCTAATTTTTGATGAAGAGAAACGCAGTTGTTTTCCATTGGGAAGAGGGTTTAATTTAGTCTGATCTACTTCCTCTTGATAACGTTGTATGAGATTTAATTGAATTCCTCTTCCTATTTTTCCTTTTACATATTTGTGGTTTGGTTTTCACATTTCTTTAATTCTTCTGACCTTTGGTTGAATTAATAAAATATTTTATGGGATTTTCAAAATTTACTGTTTTGAATTTAATTTCTTATGGGTCTTTGAGGATTTGGTTGTAAATTTCTTACTTTTCATCTATAACTGCTTAATTGTCAGCAGCATATTTCGCAAAAATAAGATTGGGGTAATTCTGTTTTAAAATAAAAAAAAAAATGATAGAGTGTATGTAATGATGATGATGATGGTGGTAGAAATGTTGCAAAGCTGATTCGTAGATGTTGATCCATAATAATAGCAAACTTGGCTCGCTTTTATACTAAGTGACATTTGTAGCCACAATTCACTTAGCACTCTAATCGTCCCTTTCAAGAACATTTACAGTTTTTGTGTTGTTGCGATAGGAAGGTAGCGACTTTACAATAACAGGAGTAGAAGAAGAATGGAAGCTCACCAAGAGAAAGTTTTTGTTTAAGTTCCGAATTTGCTAAGTCATCAGTGTGCAGAAAAAAGCATTATTATTTTTAGAACAGACAGGGGGAAATATGGGGTACTGCTAGTTTAAATTATAATTTTGATTTATGCATATTTATCTTATATTTATTGCTGGTTTAAATTCTAATTTTTATTTACATACTTTTTATCTTACACACACATATATATATATATGTGAATAGGAGGACAACAACTCAACTCCACGAAAAAGTAGCGAGAGAGATGGCTGATGTAAGACGGGACGAGCTGTATGTTTTTCCGATTAAGACGTAATAATTTAAGAACAAAGATGCACCTCCTTGATCCTCACTCTTTTCTTCATGTGTAAATAGTCGTTAATGTACCTTCACCAATACCTAAATAAACTATTTAGTAACCTGGATATTTCATGAAGCTATGAAATCCCCTAGACGCCGAGTTCACATATATATGTCTTTCTCTTCATCTGCATATATATATATATTAGGTAAAACAAAATATGATTGCTGCTTTAAAAAATTATTGGCGACCTTAAAAATTAACATTCTAAATTTGGTGCTCTCCCCCTAAATTCGTCACAACTTCCAAATTCGAGATCTTTCCATGTTACGTAACATTTTACTGCAGATACCTCCTGCCCAAACAAATAATTGTACACCAAAACTTTCTCTAACTGGAACTGAAACTATCGACTTTTCCCCTTCTTCCTTTGAACTGTTGCACTCTCTTTCGCTTAAGCTTTCCTGCTGGCAACAGGCTACTTTTCTACGCTGCTGCTGATTTTCTTAAGATGACGTCGTACTTTAAATTGAAACTTATTGTATTCTACTATATTTAAGAAATATCTTGTCTGCAAAAGGATATGATATACGTAAAAAAATAAAGACTGTGATTCTTCAAGCTCAGCTGTGAATATGCTTCATCATGTTTTTCCACTAAGCCCTACTTTTAAGCCACTACGGTCTTCTCAGCCATCTATGCAATATCGAAAGCTGTTAAAAGTTCCAGTGTCCTTCCTCTGCGCTTCAAAATTATGACATATATATACATAGAGAGAGAGATAAATATAACTTATTTTTTCTTGTCATCACACATCATTTTGCAAAAAGTTGCTTAATATTTTTTTAGTTTGAATACTGCGTCGTTATCTTTATCCGATTATTAGCGGGGGACTTTGTTTAGTTACGTTATTTTTTGCGACGATATTTTCTATTTGCAAAGCTGCTGAGAATTGCTTTCTTTTCTCCTACTCTGCTTTGCGTTTTAGCTTCGCGTTGTTTTCATCTGAGATGTTCTTACCTCTAATCAACATTATGTCAGTAAGATAATTATTGTGCAATTAAAATAATTAAATGTATGTAATCATGTATTATGCAACTTTCAGTTTAATGAAGATTTACTACTTACTAAGCCCTTGTGGTAGACTACTACTACCACAAGCACCATTAACCCGCGGAAAATCGCTTGGGGTATCTACAAAATGTCTACAAAAAAGCGGAATATTCCTAACTTCTGAAATCGAAATTTTGTACTACGTTCAGTGGCTGAGTTTCTAGTAGTAAGTGACTTTCCGAATCGCTTTTCCGTTGCCTGTGTGTTTCAGAAAAAGATTTGTCGGTATTTTATTGCATCTGGGGTGTGACACACCCCACGCGCCTGTCCACGGAAGTGTTTTTTCTGACTGAATATTTATTTAAAAAAATTATTTCTAAAGTGTAACAGTAAATATTTCTACTCGCAAGCGATTTTAAAGTATTTGAAATTAAATTTTAAAAGATTTCTAAGCGCATTATGGCAAAAAGAATGACTCCCTATGAATTGGAAATGCAGTGACTGTGAGACTGATTAGAAATGTTTGAAAGTGAAGAAGATTACATTTCGGAAACTGAAGATGAAAATAAGAATATTTTCTACACTGTTTGGTTTCGAAAAAGATAAAGCATTAATTTTTTATGTTCCTAAAAAATGGAAAATCTGTTTTTATGCTTTTAACATTACATAACGCTGATGCTATAGATGACACTACTGGAGAAAAGAAAACGCCAGAAATTATATATTTTTATAATACGACGGAGAAAGCAGTGGGTATTGTGAATGAAATGGCAGCAAGTTATTCAATTGCCAGAATAACGAGGAAGTGGCCAATGGTAATTTTCCTTTCTGTACTGAATGTTGCTGCAATACATGCTCGAATTATATTACTTTCGACTGCTAATCTACCAACCAGATACAGAAGCAGATGTCTGTTTTTGAGGGAATAACAAGAAAAACATATGTTAAACAACGATCAACGATTGATTCTTTACTGAGAAACGTACTGCACGCAAAAGAAGAGCAGACGTTTCGAGGAATAGTTCAAACGAATATACGAAATTCGAAGCAACTAAGGATAAAAGTTGAGATGAATGACCTGGAGCCAAGGACAGAAGACCGCGAATGCTATATTTAAAATGTAAAATCGTTCTGTTCTAACACGTGAATGAATTTTGCTCAAAATGTAAATAAATAAAATAAGTTGCATTGTGTATTAGAGATAGAGGTATGATTTTTTTTGTTATTATTTTTATTTATCTTAATTTTAACTCTCTATAAGCTTATTTTGTAAATTAATTTTTTGTAACACAAGTCTTATCCGCGTATTATAAAAAAAAAGCTTTAAAACCAAAAAAAAATCTTTTTTTACCGTATTTTAAACATTAGAGTATGTGATAGCCCACGCGCCCACTCTAGAAATTTTTCTTGATACGGGTTAAAATCCGCCGGGTTAAAATCCTTTCTAAATTGACCAGACACCTGCGGAGCTAGAAAAATGTACATTTTAGAAAATAATAGTTAATAGCTTCCTTTAGAATTCTGTACGTATTATTAGAAAATTTAGTTCACAGAAGGCTTAGTACAATTTTACTCCGAAAATACTATTAAATATATTTTGGAACAAATGAAAATATTCCTAATAAGATACTCTAAATTACTATTACTATAAGGGAAACATTAAATAGTAGCTTACCTTGACATTATTTTGCAAACATTTTTCGAAGTTTAATAATATGTAATATGATAAATCTTCAGCAAACTTAATTACAAAGAAAAAAAAATAATATTAAAGAAATATATTTTAAAACATTTTTATATAACAATATTTTATATAAGATAGACATCAAAAACGAATAACATGCATAAACATTTATATTTTCAATTCCCTTCAATTATCTTGGAAAAAGTAGAAGGGGAAGTTTTTTTTTTTTTTTTAAATTTATAAGAAGTAGCTAGAATGAAATTTTTATCACTGCGTAATCTGTCTCGTTATGCAACACAGAGGCTTTTAATCAGCAAGAAATTTCTTCCTATTAATATGAAAATTTCACTGTTTCAAGAGGGTATTATTCGACGTCAGATTGGAAGATTTTCATTGGAATGATACGACGAATACACCCTACGAGCCCATTCGCTGGGGTCAAAACACTGGACCGAGCTACCAGTGTTCAGCGTCTTTACCACTCGCCCCCTGTTGGCGATTGGTCTAAGGGAAGAAATGCGGACGTTTTAAGGATATTTTTTGGACGGAATTTCGTAGCGGACGTTTTAAGGGAAACTGGGTCATGCTAATGTTATTACACTTGAGAAAACCGAAGAACTGCCACGTAGTCGGCCCGCTCTTTGAGATACAAAGCCGGACCGAACTACCTGTGATATGGAATTTCGGATATTGTTCGAAGAACAGCCTGGGTTGCGCCAACTTGGCTTTTTTAAGGCTATGGGCGACATTTCATCATGCCAACGGAAGTAAATACTACAGATAATTAAATGCTACAGAATAAATACTACAATAATAAATACTAATTACTATACTACAATAATAAATACTTCAGATAATAAGTAATACTACAGATAATCCCTTAGCAAGGGAAAAGTATTACGGCTGTCTACCTAGAGGAAGTATGTCATCGAATGACAACCATTGCCTGCCATACCCCAATAAGCTGTTTCTCCCTTTTTGGCGTCAAGGCTGTTCTCCGAACAATATCCAGAATTTGATCTCTTGGCCACCTGTGGATCTTTGGAAAGTTCAAACTATAACAACAATTAATGAAAAAAATACAACTGAAGTGTGTTTGAAATCGCGATTTCTAAAAGTTAAACTCAGGCAAAGTAATTAACAGAAATATTTACTTATTTTTAGTTATTTAATATAAAAATAATTTATATATTACTAAAAGTTTTAAATAATATATTTTTTATTAAATCCACTCTATTCTAACTTTTAACTGCTGAATCCTAAGCACGATAATTAAACAGAAGAGAAATACAGCAATGTAAAAATTAAAATCAGGCAGAAAAAGCAATCATAATTTGGGTAAAGCTTTGAGGGGATAAAACAAAACAAAAAATATTTTGCTCCTGAAGAAGACAGACCTGCGTCTGTTCGCCCTCAAAACCGACAGAGCTTTCCTGAAAACTTACGCTGTGAAGACAGTGCGAAGACTTTTCATCTCGTCTTAAACTTCGAAGCATGCTAACTTCAGCAAAAGAGGTGGTTTAAAAAAAAGCGTTTTATTCAAGCGCCAATCTGACGGTTATGCAACCTACGTAATTCGACCAAATACTCTTCGCAGATTATCGAAATACAGAGTAAAAGTAAATTTAACTAATAAATTGATAAGGTTGGTTATTTATATATGGCAAAGTACACAAGGGCCATCTGAAGGAGAGGGATGCCACCATGGAGGATTTCCTAAGTAAAATTGACTCGTACGCACGTTACACATGAGAAAAAACACGAAAAACAAACAAGTATTTAAATTCGGAATCAGGACTATTTTAGATCGAATTCGACTTACGTTTGCTCGAGTTTGAGCTCGGAAACGAATTTCCAGTATATAACAGTCTCTAATCGCTAGGCAACTGGAGGGGGCTTTACGTTAACAACTTAAAGCGCCCCTACAAACGTTCACCCAGACTGTCAAATTCTCATGCGCAATTACGGTTAGCTATGCTAAAGTCGACTCAATTTATACAGAAGTGAGGAGATATAGTAGTAGGACTTTCAGCGATAGCAGCCAAAAGCTTTCACTTCAGCTTCAGAATTCTGTACTTGAATTAATAAGACAGTGATAAGAATTAATTTGACTGAATTTTTAGTAAGATATCGGTATCTGTAATACGAAAATTGATTCATAAATATAAGTCCCTAGGAATGTAATTGTATATTTTCACGCATCTTTATTGCATACAAAAAAATTCAGTTTCTTTCTTATTATTTGGAAGGCTGCTCATGAAAAGGACAATAACATTCTGCCATGTGATGAGTATATCAAAATATCATATTTCAAACATATATTTTTCCGCTATCTTCCAAGAATCAAACAGTAAAATTCTACAATTTTTAGTTTATTCGTTAGATGAAGATAAGTACTAAAGATCGTTTAAATATTTAATAAGTAAACCGAAATTTTTAAAAATTGTTTTTCAGCACATTGTATGTTCATTCACAGACACTGCGTGTAAAATACGAGTTGAAAAGCTTATTTGGAAATAGTTTAAAAACTGATCTTAAACTTTGTAAGGTTTTAGTTAAACTAACAGAGATTTATTTTAATTTATCTCTTTCTATCTGTTCTCATTTCAACTTCCCGTTATAATAAGCGCGAGTTGCAGCTTTATGCTAATTTGAAGTGGAGCCAGGTAGTATTTAAACGAAAGGTAGAAACCTTTCAGTGTGAGAGAGCTTTTAGTCTCAGACCACTGTTCCTCTATTCGACGTTCGCCTGACTAGCTAGTATTTAAATTCTAAGCCGTAGCGCTGTTACGTGATTGCTTATTGAAGTAATTCCAAGTGCGTCAGTATTAGTTAAATCTTGCTACGCACCATTTAGTTTAGAGGCCAACCTCGCGTTATAGCTCTGTGAGCAACGATTATTTAATTTCTAATTAGTTTTAGTTTAAATTATCTGATTGTTCAGTTTAGACCCAAGTGCGGTCGTTATTTTCTGTATCCCTCCCGAGTTGGGAAGTAGTTGTAAATAACTGTGGTTTAATAAAAGAGGATTTTAAATCCATTTAAAGTGCAGTTCTTCTACCACTTAATCACAATATTCTACCACAGAACACAGCTGCATTCAGCTCCTTGTTCCAGATCAGGATTTAAGGAGTTCACAAAGATGTTTTCCAAGAATATGCACCGAACACTCAGTCCTGACAACTTCTGCAGATACCGGCAAATACCATGAGTAAACCAAATAAAAGTTTACAAAAGGAATGTGGATAAATGTGCGAGAACATACAATACAGCTCGAAATTTGAATACGTTTTACA
>KK119530.1:562195-653533 GCA_000611955.2 Stegodyphus mimosarum | reverse complement strand
CTTTTTTTTTTTTTTTTTGCTCCACCAATGGTGGTCACATTGTTATGGGGAGCCACCGTTGCTTCCTATGAAGGGACATACAATTTACACCTGTGCTTCCTCCGGGATTCGATCCCAGACCCTTCGATACGGTAGTCAAAATCACTAACCACCACTAACCAGTAACAACTTTCCTGGGCGGTGATTTGGCAATTATAAATTTCTGAAGAAATATTTCAAAGTACACATAAACAAGCTCTTTATTTTTGAGGGTGTTAGTTAAGATTTAGTACTTCGATACATCTTACAATGTCCCACCTACGTCACATTATTCTTATACTCCTAAATTCCTTATAAATCAGATGATAGACGTCATGAACTCCCCTCCCCATAATGCATCATCGAGTCTTTTCTCTCCGTTTGCTCAACAGATTACGGATCCAATTACTGTTTTCTCAGACTCATGCATTGATGAATAAATTGAATGGATAACGAGAATTACCAAGAGAAGAC
This sequence comes from Stegodyphus mimosarum, assembly GCA_000611955.2. Classification (NCBI taxonomy): domain Eukaryota; kingdom Metazoa; phylum Arthropoda; class Arachnida; order Araneae; family Eresidae; genus Stegodyphus; species Stegodyphus mimosarum. The sequence continues at coordinate 653,041 of KK119530.1, read as the reverse complement.
TAACTTTTGAAGTTAGAATTTCCGAAGAAATTAAACAAAACAACAATTCCCACTTCAACGTTGCTGAAGCAAGGCCGAAAATGTAAATCCCCTAAAGGAACTTAGAAGTTTAATAACGAAACATTTCAATCAATCAGAATAAAACGATATCCGATAAATAAATCCTCCGATGAACGCATACAGAAAATAATACAAACATTCTTCTCAAGGGCAATAACTCAAATAAATAATTTAAGTTCTAATTAAACCTATTATTTTCTTAAAGGAAATATTTGCAAAACTTCCCGAGACGTATTATAGAAGTTTTTGATAAATATAGTTATTAGTTTAATTTCCTCGAGTGCTCCTAGACACATAGTTCGAAGTACAAAGTTTCTGAAAATAAGGCAAGTAATTCTAGAGAAACTGCTTCAGAAAATGAGGGCATAAATCCTCGCCCCACTCCACCAATGACCGAGCGGTACGATCCTCAATAGTAATAATTCATTCGAGGATCGGATGGATGTATATAAGGTTTTTGTGACTGTCATAATATATTTAACCTGAGTATGAGCCAGTTTCTCTTGAAAACGTCTCCACGAAATCACCCTTCCCAATAGACATATATCCCTCTCGTGGTCTGACACAAAATACATAAGCCTAATTCGAAGGGCAGAACATTTTCTCACATGCAAAATTAAAATTTTCTTAAGATACCACTAAATCAAAAACTAAAGTTAGAAAAATTTCCATTTAACTTTCATCAGTAAAAGGCATAATGTTTCGCACACTTTCTTCAGAAATTTGCGGAGATATGTGTAGTTAATCATTTCATGAGAAGCTGCATAATTAAAAATAAGTATTGTGTACCCAATCCGGAAAATCTATGTTCCCCCCCCCAAAAAACATTTTTATTTATTAGCCAGCCTTTTCTATGGATTCGAACCCGGGACGGAACTACCAATGTTCAGCGATTTTACTGCTCGCCGCTGGTAGGGCCTTCCAAACATGTAATTTCATCTTACTTATGTTCTTCATGTTCCAGCTCATTCCGGCTTTATTTTCTGCGGATGTGTTTGATCTTTTGCAATCTGGGCTTTCTATTCTCCCCCATTCTCCTCCTCCGTTTTCCCCCTTGGGAATGCGGTCAAGACCCATTCATGTGAGGTGCCCCTGGGGTTTTATAATGTAACTGAGCCGCAGCACGACGTGTCTGGCTCAATTACCGTCATATATCGCCTCAGTATCCAGCAGATATTGTAATGTTAATATTATTACTAAATATTTTTATTAAAATGTAGGTTTCGTTTAAAAAAATAATACGTTGATAGCTACCAGTAGTTTATCCATGACTTGTTCTCATGTGTTATTTATTACTGTAACCGCGTTCTACAGAAATTAAATTACTTTCATAATTTTGGCGATTTTTTCGAGCGCAAAAGAAGAAAATTGACTATGACCTCGGCGGAATTCGAACCACAGATTTTGCATATGCTATTTTAAGATGCTAACTATTTACGACAAGTCAACAAGTGTCGGAGAATGCAATTATACTTCACATTCTCCTTCTTCCATTTCACTGAGGAAAGACGCTACACAGCCTGTCGACCCAATTCTAGTAGCAAAGATTCAGCACCTACCATGCAATTCAGACAACATTATAGAGATACTAGGATTTGTAATGCCGAGAAATATGAAAAACAAATGTATACTCGACAGGATTTGAACCATGCATCTTCGAACTTCGAATTACTAATCGGATGTGCTAACAACTCACACCATAAAAACACTGATGGGGGACTCCGTTTCCTCGTTCAGTTCTTCCTAAATATGAGCATAAATATTCAGATATGCTCGGTGATATACGTTGAAATGTAATCTATAGTTTATGTGCTACAGAAAGCACAAAGATACTAAACATAGATCAAGAATAGAAGAAATTAATATCATTCAGAACTACAGAATCTGCAGGATGTTATCCTATCTCTGCAAAACATACTTGGTCGATTTACAGCAACCCCAAACGTCCATTTTAATTCAGTTAATGATCTCGGTGAGCAAATTATAATCGACATTTTCTCTGATGTCTTACAGAATACGTTCCCTACCTACTCGCTAAATACAACCCCTTCACACCGCTCCCAGTCCATAACACTCATGTGGATTGGCTAAATTGTCACGATGATGGATTAATCTCGACCCCCCTCGGTGGTATGGAATAATATCGCTGAGCCGTCTACCGGGAAAGGGTGTAAAATTTAACGAGATGTTTTGACGTGACGCTCAAAGCACTGATGTAATAGATTACGCAGCAGTATAAAGTTCGCTACGACGTGCGAAAGGGGTCACCGGCGAGGGGCCGCAACTCGAAGACAGATGGTAGAAATAAAACCGTGGAAAACATTTTCGTAGGTATAAGTTGAGGTAGAGGTAAAATTCCGTTAAGCAGATTCCCAGAGAGAGGTAAAATTCCGTTAAGCATGTCACCAGGAATTTCAGTGATTCGTTGTAAGTCAAAAACTGCTACGCAGAAAACATCAGATTTCTGGAACATCTGCTATTTACAGAAACTCCTATTGTTGTTTATGCTCACTTGTCTGACGCAGTCAGCCCAAGCCCAGAAATTCCTCGTGGCAAGGAGCGTAAATTTACGCCTGCTGTTGGCAACAGCCTTGAGCACCCAACAGGTTACAGGGAGATTTGGCTCAGTTCCGCCCCCAATTTTGATGGAGAACACCCCGGGGGGACGGTCCCGAGAGTCTCCCGCCATTCTCCCCTTCCACCAAACCACACGGCTCGCCGCATATATAAAGTGCCGCCATGCCGCACCAACACTGTACATTTACAAACATCCATGCCTTCTCCGGGATTCGAACCCGGACCTTCGGCTCGGCAGACAGCGACGCTAAACACTATAATAGCTGGAAGGCACACAGAAACTCCTAAAGGTACAACCGAATGATTAGTTACCAAGAAAGAATTTAGATACCTGATTCTAGTGCAGAAAAGGGTGCTTTCTGATTTGGCGACAAATACCGACGCTGTTGTCGGTTTTCTGGTAACCCAAAACCGACTACGTTTTCCCAATGTTATGGCAGCCTTTGTTTTTGGTACGCGTCAATGTTTTTCTTAATTTTAATCTGATTGGAATTTCTTAGCTTAGAGGATGAAGGTTACGTGATATGTGCTACAAATCATTCATTTTGAATTCCAAACGTATTTTGAATTATTAGAAATTTAATTCCCGTTAATTGGCGTTTGGTCTACAAAGACGTATGTTTGGTAGGATAAATTCTCGTTTATTTTCATGACCTAGAACAGCGGTTCTCAACCTTTTGAACCATTTAAAAATAAAATCAAAAACTTTAGTACCACCTCTACATTTTACAATGATTATTTTTCAATTTCTTAACAGAAATATTTTAAAAAATGTATTTTGCCATTTGCGCAATCTGTTGGGTATTTGTATTAAATATGAACGCTTAAAATATTAGATTAAAAGTTGATTACCATTTTAATTATCAAAATTTAAGTTATAATACTTTAATTCTAAAATTTATTGTGAAATTTGGGCCTGTTTAAGCGAGATCAATTGCTTTATGTCTGGTCAAATTCAATTAGTTTTAACTGTAAATTACTGTCCTCTTTTAATTTTGTTCTGTATTTTTTTTTTCAAATGTGACATGGAAAAAAATCCTTGTTCGCACAAATAGGTTGTGCAAAAAGGAAATAACAATTTAATAGCTTCATTTGAAATGCCTATAAATTCTTTTTTTCAGTTTAGCTTAAAGTTAACATGTGTGTTATTTTTGAAATCTTCAGTTAGAATTCAATCACAGAAAATTTCTATCAATTGTCCTTTTCCTTCACGAGATTTTTGAATTTAAATGGTTAAAAATATTTTGTTTCTTTGCGTACCGCCTATTTTTCTCTTGCATAGCACCAGCTAAGAATCTTCGATCTAGAACAAAAAGGATAAGAAAGCTATAACTGACCGGTGTAGGAATGAAGATTGAATCAGTTCTCGCTTCGAAAGTCAAGTCTGTATGAAAGATACGTCTCGTCAAGCTTAAGGATCAATAGGATGGCTATGAGTGGGTTCCTCGAGAGAAAGAAGCTCGAAAATGGCGCTCATGCCAGCAATCATGGAGGGCATGTGGAGCCACATGAAGTGCGAGTTTTCACAAACGGTGTTTTCGGGCAGTCGTCGGAGGACATTTTGTATTCGTGCTTTGCAGAGTTAATGTGACGTAGCCAACACCGGGATCAAGAGAAGGAGGTTCACTCTCAGAACTACATGATTTGCATGTATATGCAGCAGTTACTCGACATTGACAATGAAATGTAGCCAGGAACACACGACGCAATAGTTTTGTTGTTTTTGTGTAACATACATTTTCTCCATTTAGTTGGATGACAACCATCTTGGAAACACTGCTTTTTGGGGCTATTCTTGGCGTCATTAAAAGCCACCGTATTGTAATCTTTAACCACATTTCCATTAGAAACCTCCATTACTGAAAGTTACATCTTCATTTCTATGCTAATTCGCCATTGCAGGGATATTATATACTTTTCATAAAGCAGATTTATGTAAGTGCATAAACTAAAAATACCAATGGCAAGGAAATTGCCGTATTTCCAGCATATCCCCCACACAAGCATTGTGGTGCTATGATCTGAAAATTTTAAAAATGTTTGCATCATTTTTCCATTCCTCTGTTGTACTTAGTTTATTTCCGAGGGCTAGTTCAATGGTAAATTTTATTTCATTGATTACTTTTATTTGTATTAAGCATATTCAGTTAGCATTTGCATTTCTGTATTAGCATTTGAAACATTTTTTTTAATTATTATTTGAAACGTATTTTGTGCAGATCCTTCGCTAAGCTTCCAGGATGTGGGAGATGTCCTCACACTTAAGAAACTTTCCAAACATGCCATTGGTTTCGGTTTAGTTTATTATGGCAAAGCAACTAGGTCTATCTGCCTAAGGGGATGGATATCTTCGTGGAGAACTTTCTCAGGGAAACTGGCTCGAGTGCACGTTACGCATAGGGACAGCCACGAAACAGCCCATGCAGCCAACCCGTTCGCCTGGATTCGGACCCGAGTCGGAAATGTCAGTGTTCAACGATTTTATCCCTCGCCTCTGGTTGGGCCTTTCAAACACGTACTCTAATTCTGCTATTTATAAAGCTATTTATTAGCTCATTGTGGCTTTATTTTCTGCTAATTTGTTTGATCTTTTGCGGTCTAGGCTTTTTTGTTCTCCCCCATTCTTCTCCTCCGTTGTCAGTTTTGGGAATGCGGTCAAGACTCATTCATGTGAGGTGCCCCTGAGGTTTTATAATGTAACTGAGCCACCACGCGACGTGTCTGGCTCAATTACCATCAGATATAGCCTCAGTATTCATCAGATATTGTAATTTTGATATTATTACTAGGATTTTTATTGAAATGTAGGTTTCATTTAAAGAAATAATATTTTGAGAGCTACCAGTACTTTATCCATGACTCGTTTTCATTTATTATTTCTTATTGTAACCGCGTTCTTCAGAAATTAAATTACTCCCATAATTTTTCCCCGCTTAGATTTGGGACAATGAAATTAGTTAAAAGAAGAGGGGAATAGTATATGTCAGACTTATATTCCTGTTGCTTTCATCGGGTAAATAATTGCTTAGCAGTCTTCTATTTTTCGCTCCCTTAATTGACATGGTGATTAGCAGGACGACATGTCGTATTGTTTCGCCCACGAATCCCGCAGATCGCATGGATATATGCAATAGTCTATCCTAGCTTTTACGGGGATAATTTGGTCGCCACTTGTGGCACTGCACCCTTGGCAATGGTCTAGCTGATGAGATGGCTAAATGACCGTTTTAGTTCAACCTTTCCCCATGAATTTTAACTATAGTTAATCACTTTAGTTTTAAAATAGGAATTTCAGGATCATTTTTCCAGCCCAGCATCCCTAGTATAATCACGGGAACGATAGCTGCAGCAGATGGTTAGGGTTGCCTAATGTTTTCCTCCATACTGCATTTTTGTTGAGCATGTTTCGCTTCATGACGATCGCGATGAACGAAGGCGCCTGAACGACAGCCTGAAATGAGGTGAAGAAAATAAGTGTAGTGCAATGATGGTGACATGCGTCACGAAGGCAGATAGGGGGGATTGGCAACGACCTTGAAGTGACTATTTTATATAAGCAGAGTATGTATTGTGTGAAAAAAAAAGTGTTCCTTTGATAAAAATTTACCAAATATATATTATTATACTGCTTCAATTCCCACGGCGTGCAAGGAATTTTTTTCATTAAAGCAATTGCAATTTGAGTAACAGCAATCAGTCATTTACTGTTATTTTTTAAGAAATTAAAATATTATTTTTTTAATCTTTAATATTTATTGAAATAAAATACAATACGTGTAAAAGTTACAAAAGAACAAAATTCTGTGATTTGCACGTTGCATCAAATACGTATTTGACCTAAGGAAAATAAGCGATCTGATTATCCGAATTTTGCAAAGAGCTGGAAGGGCTCTAATCCCATTTAGTTCGGATATCTGGAGTTCTACTTCATATACATCCCAAAAATACGATTGTTATTTTAGCAAAGACCATGAAAATACTTCACTGTGGAACGACTACGAAGAGGAGGGCCTTGAAATGAGTCTCCGGCCACTCAACAAACTCCTTTCAAAACTGTTGAAGAGGATATAAAATATCTTCCCCCTCCCTCCGCTGAAGTGATAATGTTTTCTTTTCATTCGATCTTTATAAGGTCGGGATGCTGGCAAACATCTAACAATATTAATATCGGATTTTCCCAGGCAAAAATTACATAAAAAAATGTTTTGGTGTTACTTTTGGATGTTTTTTAAACGATTTTGATTTTCTCCAATAATTTAAATATTTGTTTTAAAATACAAACGTGACTGGCATCAAATTCGGGCTAGGTTTAGTTATCGTCTGCAGCACTAAAAATATTTTTTCTTTAAAATGTCGCTGGAAAATAAACAATAGATCGAAGGCTATATTTTTGCGATGTCCGAAGAAAAATACTCTTATTCAGTTATTAAAAAAAAAGGTGTGAAAAATATCGTTTTAATATTTCTACGCGTAAAATAAGTGACATAACTAATATAAAAGGAAAGAAACGCTAAAGTTTACATCTAACTGGAAAGAAGGTAAAAATGCATACCTACACAAGTACGCACAGCTCTTATTAAATACAAAGTCGCATCTCATATTTTAAAGGGAAATACAGCCCCCCAAAGAGCTACTGCAAAAGTTTTAAATATCTCTGTAGGAACTGTGAACAAAATTATAAAATCTGTTATAAAGCTAATCAAAACAAAAAAAAAATATGATGTCCATCGCCTAACGCCCAAACATGCTTCTCCGCGTAAGATTTTGTGCAGATTGCTGTATGAAAATTACTTGTCAGGTGAAAAGTGGAAATATATAGTTAAAATAGATGAGGCTTGGATATAGTACTTACCTGATTGTAATAGAAAAGATCGATTTACAACCGAAATTCAATATATATATATATATATATATAATATTTACCAAAAGGAATACGTTACAGTTCTGGAACTTTCTAGAAAAATATACTCATGCAGCATTTCTCCGTATCACATGCACAAACAGTAGTTACACTTCGGCGCAAAACCGGAACAGTGGTTAGAGACGCTATTGCCGTACCGAAAGGTCTGGGTTTCGAATCCTTCAGAAGGTCTGGATGTCTGTAGATGTATAGTAGCAGAGCGGCATGAGTGGACTCTAAATATGGGAAGAGCCGAAAGTCCTTTCAAGCGTTAGTTGTAGAGGAAGAGGAGTGAGAGACTCTTGGACCGCTCTCTCCGGGGTTCTCTCCATGAAAATTGGGGTTGGAATAGAGGAAAGTCGTACTATACCCTGTATGGTGCTCAAGACTCTTCCAACGAAGGGCGTAATCTTGTATTCCTCGTCCCGACATATTTCGTAGGCTTGGATGATTTCGTGATGTTACTGTCATACAATTGAGATAAGTCACAACAACAGCAACAATAGTTACACTTCAAACTACTAAGAGCGTTAAACACAAATAATGCAAAACGCATCTAACAGCTGAAACTCTCGCGGATATCTCAATACTCCGAAGTCGCTCTGAACTAGCAACTACTGAAAACGTTTGCTCTCCCCGGTCTTACATATAATTTTTCCTCCGGTCCCTAGATATCTGTAGTACCTTCCACTTCTCAAAATTTCTGGAAAGCGTATGAGGACTGGATGCGGTTACAGTTAATTATATGAGGATCATCTGCAGTTCTTCCATTACAGTACCCGTTACAGTTATACAGGGAACGGAATAAAATGTCCCACTCGGCAAAAAGGCATTGAAGCTAGTGCAGAAAGACTTAATTCCCTATTCTATTAAGGGTTTCAAACGTAAACAAATAGCGGCTCCATTAGGCTTAGTAGCACTTAAAACATTTAAATTGTTAATAATTCTATAACTACTGCATGCAGATTAACTAAAGACATAAAATCCTTAACCGAAACATAAGAACAACAAAATTCTATTATTTTTAGACGAAAAATGTACATACATACATACATATATATATATATATATATGTATGTATGTAACATCCGTGTATGTATACTTTGGTGAGGCTGGTTGAAACCAAAAAGGAAGGTACACAAAGACACGTTATAGCAGTCCCATACACACAGTTTCAACGATTACTCGTTTTTGAGTTATACGATACACAAGATATTGGCGTCACGAAATGTTTTCTTCCGAATCCGTTTTAAATCCATTTTAAAACCAGTTTTGGGAAAAAAATTCCTTTATTCTCTCCGTACGTACAGATGCCACGCAAAAACATCTTTCAAATGGATTCAAGAGCGGTCAAAATAGATATTTTCCTTTAAAATAGGATATCCGAAATTTTTCGCGATTACAATAGTTCCTTTACTTCGTAAAAGGAAGTAAAAATTAGAGCTCCATTACTTTCATTTATGCATAAAACATATCGTAAATTCTTTCGCTTAGAAACATATCTGTTCATACAGGAAACAAATTATTATTTTATTTTTAAACGAATTACCTATCATATCAATGTCGACACAACATTACTTGTTACTTAGAGCAAGCATTTTACTTCGTTGAAAAATTTATTTACCAACATACACTAGACGTTTATTCTACTGAATTCTTCTCTGAGACACGCTTGAATTAATTAATTATACGAAACCCAAGAAAAATACCGAATATATTCATGAAAGCTAATGCAAATTTCCAATGATTATTATTAGTGATATCTCCATGAGTGCACTTTCGCACTAAATAACTTTTCTTTCCCATCTATCTAGATCGCATTAAGCTTTGTTAACATCCGTGTCCTGTTTCGCTGTTATTTGTTCAACTGCAGCCAGAAATTTCCAGATGACAGAAAGAGTTTCTTGTGTAAGAGGAAACTGCACAGACAAGAGCTCAGAAAGTCGAAGACGTAAATTAAGTTAGTGCAGAATAAATGAAGTGCGGCTTCCACATTGTCGAACTCTCCGATCACAGATCGATATCACTCCACCGTTTATGATTTATCGAATAAATTACGAAGAAAGAGGGAAAGAAACACATGAGGTATATGAAGTTTAAATCCAGTGAAGTCTCTACCATTTCAACGAATATGCCATTATATGTTTTGAAACGTATTTTGGATATCGAAGTGTAATTCATTATACGTATAAGTGAATACAATTAATTGCATATTCAACCGTAACAGCCTGAACAAATATTTTAACTATCCATTCTGAAAGAAACCTACAACGTGAGACAGTTACTGTTTAACAGAATTTAACTACTGGCTAAGAGAATAATTTGTAACTGGAAAAAAAACGAAATGGGACTATTGACGTGCTAAATACTCTGAATTTAAGACAGTACTGTGGATCGACTAATTATTATAAAGAATCCTGCTCTACTCTCAATAAGCTTAAAGCTTCGCTACAAAGCTATCGACTGCTCCAAAAATACTTTAAAGCCAATTGCTAAAATTAATTGTTTCATTCAACATCAGTATCATTATTCACATTAAACTGTAAGGTTTATAATAAGTTTACTAACAGTTATTTTAAGTTTTGTAGCTTTCTTATCTTTATCTAATTTCAGCTTACTATTTCCTGCCTGAATATAAAATTCAGAAACGCAGTAAATGCAAATGAGAAAGAGTACTATTTAATTCGATACTTCACCGACTTCGAGAGAGAGAGAGTCTGATTCCCTGACTAGCGCGCGTTTGCCTTTGACTAATTTCTCTCTTACCTACTACGCTCGGCCCTACCTTAGGCCCTTGCTTGGCTTCGTCGATTTATTTAATACTTAGCGGCCAACTAGTTAGATTTCTGATAGCTTTGACTTTACCTTTCAGATAGCTTAGTTAAGCTAGTTTAGTTTAATTTAAATTCATTTTTTAATTAAACCCGAGTGGAGGCTTTCTGTAAAGTTCCAAATAGGAACTGATTGTAAATATTCTGAAAAATAAAGGTTTGTGAACCCTCCTTAAGTCTTACGTGTTTTGTTCACACGCTTAAGCGATTATTCGCTTGTTAGTGTTTGTGGGGTTCTAAGTTAGAATTTTAAAATTAAGTAAGTAAAACCCCACAAAACAATATAATTGTTGTAAGCTGAGAATAAGCGACGGAAGATAATTATATACACCTTGCATAGACACACACACGAATAAATGAATAAATTAAAAAAAAATCAGTCTTCAGATATTATATTACGCCCAAAGGGTCTTTTTTTTAAACATTTTGTGCGTTACCTTTATTTATTAAATATCATGTTCTTCGACCTTAAACCAAAAAATTCAATTCAGCAGCAATGTACCAAAATATTTTAAAAGGAGCTGGTCTTTAGAATTTCAGGCTCGCTAGAGATAATTATTATTTTTTTTGGCCCGCACAGCGATGCCATTGCTCGCTTTGTAATCATTGATTTTCTTAAACAAAAACTCATAAATACTTTATAAAATATGAAATAGGTAATAAAACAAATTCCTAATTCGGGCTTCCAGATGGCCATATTCGAGTGGAGGATTACGTTATTCAGAATTGGATGGCTCTAGGTACCGTTGTTTTAACACAACACGAGAAGCATTCATATATGTATGTAGATTTTTTATTAATAAATTTCTTTAAGCACAGGGCGATAATATTTGGTAGCAACAATTTTAAAAGTGAAACGCCGTTTATATTGAAAAGTAACAAAATGCCTAAATGAAATTAATAACCCTTCTGGGCTAACGTCATTTGGGTTAATAAAAAATTGAACATTTCTATATCTGCTGTTCTACTGGAACGACTTGAAGAAATTTAACTAAAGTTTTTTATGTCTCGGAAGCACGACTTAGGATATATATTACATTTATATATAGCGCTGTTCTAACATCGATATCCTGACAAAATCGGAGCCTTTCTGAAATGACATACCTACTTTTTATCGCTTATAACAAAAATGTCAAACTTCAAAAAGTTCTAATATTCACGTATTATCTCTGGAAATTTTGATTTAAAATGCTAATTTTTCGCAGGTATGTCTAGAAATACATTTACTTTAAGGCTATGGTAAAAATTTAATAGGTTACAGTTCAAAATGCTTTCGAAAAATTGATAAAAAAATTTTAAAAAATACAAATGTTAAAAATAAATCCAAAAATATTTATAAGTTTTATTTGGAAAAACTAACTTTTCAAATTTTAAAATTAAAAATTGAAATTAATATATAAAAAAGAGAGGTTAATAAATATAAACCCAACTGAATTAACATTGGAGAGCTTTGAGAGGTAATTTTTAATAAAAGTACTTGTGCGATTTTTACAAAACTTGGCACTTAATTTCAGACGTAGAATCGAAACACAGAAAAAAAATAGGTACGGTATAGGTGGTTATGGGAAAATTTAAGAATTCATATTGGCGCATATTTTTGAATTTGCGCCAAGAATAATTCACTTGGAGAACTTCTTAATATATAGTAACCTATTTTCATTTTCCCTTTTTCATTGTGCACGAGCGGAAAAAAGACATGGTTTATTCTTTGAAACAAATTTAATAAAATTCGTAAAACTTTGTAGAGTTCCTCCCTTTCATTCTATTAGATGGAAGTGTCGAGGAACCTAGAGAACTGTTAAGCGAACTATCGCTTAGTTTAAAGGAGAGAAAGCGTAAACTCAAGAAGGGTTAACTACCCTTTATTCACTCAAAATAAGATTAACAGTCGGCGGCCCCTTTCTTCGGGCTTACAACAAAGCTTCCACTTGGGCTTAAACTCGAAAGTAAGAAATAAGAATCAACTAATAACTAATTAAGAAATTTAGCCGAAGCTAACACAATTCTAATGTAATTGGCCCGTAATTTTAAGCTAGCCGACAAACTATCAAAAGGCACTTAATAATACGGCCGAGCGTAACAACAGCTTAGAGAGACGTAGCCGAAAGACAGTCGCGTTACTCAGGATTCGTAATTTCTCTCTAACGAAATCAGTTAAACTTTTCTATAATAATTATTTATTAACAAACAGTTTTTTTTTATTAACAAACTCTACGATTTGAAAGCGAGCAGTGGCAACACTTGTCGAAATAAAGCACATGATTATCTCCGTACGAGACTGTTGCCACTCGGAAAAATGAGGTTGAAAATTAGCGTTTTTAGAGTTTTTAATTAATATCTCTGATTTTAGTTACTTTTTTTGGAAAAAAGTTTACGTCGACCTTTTTCAGGATCCAGAAACGATTTGTAGAAAGTTTGGTGACGATATCTATAGTGGTGACAGTGACTGAGTTAATCGTGAACCAAACACGCAGACAAACATTCTTCTTTATATATATATATATATACACGTTACTGTGAAAGACCGAAATTGGAGAATGTCGACTTTCACCGGAGAATGTCAACATTCACCAAAGATCGAATATAACTTGCATTCTTGTACATTCGGACCCTCAGCGGTGTATGTCGACAATCACAGATAAGCTCTGGTGTAGGTCGAAAAGAGAGGCGACTGGCTGTTTCCCATAAATGCAGTCGTAAAAGCAAGGGCCTGTTGGGCAATTCAAAGTCTCATAATAGTTTAAGTTGTTGCAATGAATCAGATTTAAATCGCGTAATTTAGTAAGTTTTTTATTACTGTTATTTTATTTTCTCATTTACTACGTACTGTATAATTAAGTAAGTTTTTTAACTTCTATTATTTTTCTTTCTTATTTTGAATGTATTGCGTGTTTTAAGTACTTGTGTGTTTTTTCGCGACTGAATGACGGAGAAGAAAATATAATATTCTCATATATTCAACATTCACCATTAGTACATGGTGAATGTCGACATTCACCGGTGTGAGTCAGAAATAAGAGTATTTGGAAAATATTTCGGACCAAGCTACTATGCGAATGTTGACATTCATCGGTGAAAGTCGACATTCTCCAGATTTCGGTGTTTCACGATAACATATATATACACAGATATAGATTTCACAATTTTTAATGAAGATAGAGTTTTTATATATTTCGCCTTGCCGCGAAGTAAGAACTGAATGTTTTGAATTCGAAGCATAACTCTAAAAAAATTGGAGCAAATAATTTTAAATGAAGTGCAGCAAAAAATGTGTATAATTTAATAGGGCTTACAAGGAAGTAGTGCGTTGTCTATTTCAGATTTTTTCATTATTATATGTTCAAAGACATAGTTCCTAAGCTTTTCTATCGGCGCCCAGTCTTCGTCAGTAAAAAGTGAAGAAAGTGTTTTGCTTTCTAATGACTAAAACCCTTTTGACAATTCTTCAAAGCCGATTTTTCAAAGATTTTTACACCTTTCACTTTAACTGATAGTTAAATACTTAGTAAAACGTTGTGCTGCTGTTAGCTGAGAAAAGCTATTTTTGACATTAGATATTTTAATTTATGGAGAAGGGAAAAATTTAAACCTTTTTCTGTTTACCACCAAAACTGCTTTTAAAAAATGCAAAATTCTAACAAATGCCACAACACCACCAAATCTCGCTCTGTGTATTTTTCATATATCATTTACATTACATTCTGTTTAAGAATTTTAAACGCAGTAGCCCTTTAGGTAAGTATAAACACAAATTAATTAGAATTCCTTGCCGCTCTTTCAAAGCACATTGCCATTATGTCAGAAACGCGAAGGAAGAAATCATAATTTTGGTCTTTATCTAAGTAAATATTTGTCGATAACATGAAAGCGGTGTTTCAAAATTAATTACATTTATCAAAAGAGACTTTCAGAATCAGCGCTGTCATTCAATACATTAGTTCTTTAAAAGTTCAATACATTAGTTCTTTACAATAGTTCTTTAAAATTCCGAAAATAATAAGCACGAGTGGCAACGGTTACAATCAATAAAGATAAACAGGATTTTCGAAGTCACCAAATGAATCTGTCAAATGGCGTAACTTATAGAAAATCGCATCGTGCATAATTTTTCAAGAAGACATTTCAAACTTTAAATAATTGTTTGATGAGATATTTTTAAAGCATTCCGTAGTGTACAATTGTCTTAATTTCCTAAACATTTAGAACTGCCAAATTTTAAAGTTCGTTATGCATTGAGTCCTATATGACCAAGCTTCTCAGAAATTGCTTTTGGAATTTTACTCTTTGCATACGAGGCTTTTTCTCTCGGGCGAACCAGCAACTCGAGACGATTTTGCGCATATTTAGTGAATTTGGTACACTTACTTAAAAGTAGCTTGCACACTGTTTGAAGATATTTGCAGTCTTTTGGCTCTTTCATAGAACATAATAACATCTTTCCCTCTCCAGAGAAAAGGGTTATTAGGTTGGAGGAGGTGTATTAGATTGGACAGGCATTACGTTGGACACGCCTGCATGCGCTTGACAAAGGCTCCCTGGCTGCTATGAGGTATAAAGAGAAGATCTTAGAGCCCTAAATTCGAGGTTTCATGCGCGCAATTAATCCTGGGTTTTCCTGTTAATGGATAACAACGCTCGTCACCTGGAAAGTGGTGATATTTGTTGCATGTATTGGTCCGCCAGATCTCCTAACCTAAACAATACACAGCTTGTCTGGAATGCTCTTAGGTAGGGCAATTTCAACCCGGAACCATCGGAGAACCATCCAGAGTTGGAAACTGCTTGTTGCAGGAGTGGAATCTACTGCCACAATGAATCCTGAACTGCGCCAGTATGGGGTCACGTTGTGCATACGACCTGTCTGTCTGCGAGAGAGAACCCCACCCACATGTTCTATATCTCCTATTCTACTGGGCCGATTGACGAAATTCAAATTGCGTTTTTCATGTCTCGAAAACGCGACTTAGAATATGTATTAGATTTATATATAGCATTGTTCAAATATAGGTGTTTTGAAACAAAATCGGACTTTTTCTGAAACGATAGGCTAAGTTTTTTCATATTTCGAATCTACGACTCAAATGATGCCAAACTGCTAAGTTTTGTAAAAATGGCACGAGTAGTTTTTCGAAAATTGGCTCCCAAAATTTTAGCTCCTCAACGTTATTTGAATTTGATATATATTTATTAATATCTTTTTTTTATGAAACTTATTCGATTTCTTCTTACACAGTTCGAAATTTAGGTTCATTTGAAACAGCATTCGCCCATTTTTTTATGATTTATTTATAAAATTTGTATTCTTAAAATAATTTTTATAAATTTTTCGAAAACAATTTTGAATTATAACCTATCAAATTTTTACAGTCATCTTAAAGTAGATTTATTTCTAAGCATACCTGCAAAATATTAAAGCTTTTTTTACTCAAAATTTCCGAAGATATATCTGAATTTATATATTGGCGAGTTTTGAAATTTGGTATATTTGTTGAAAGCAATAATAACGAAAATGTGGTTTACGCACTTTGTTAAAATTATTTGAAAGTAGAACAATGTGCCTTTTTTCCTCTTATCCACAATGTAAAATGGCAGGAACGATGTGACTTTTTTTCCTCCGCTGCACAATGGAAGGGAAGGAAAATAGGTTGCCACATATTAAGAATTTCTCCAAGTGAATTATTCTTGGCTCAAACTGAAAAAATTCGCCAAGATAAATTTATGAATTTCTCCGTAAATTTCGCACCAAATTTTAAAAAATTTAATATTTAGGCATAATTTGAGTCGTAGAATCGAAATATGGAAACAAAAATACTATGTTATTTCAGAAAAAACCCTATTTTGTGTCAAAATACCTATGCTAGAATGATGCTATATATAAATCTAATATATAGCCTAAGTCGCGTTTTCGAGACATGAAAAACGCAATTTGAATTTCGTCAAACGGCCCAGTAGAACGGGAGATAATGAACTGTCCTTTTTTTTTTCGCAGTGTACATATCTTTTTGGGTTGTAAATGCATATTCATACCAAATTTCATTAAAATCTATTGATTAAGTTTTAAGAAATTTGATGTTCCAATTTCCTAACCTTTGCGCATATTTAAAGTAACATCTTAGTAGTTTTATAAAATACGAGTTTTAAAACGTAGGATTCATTTTCAAAAATTGTTTTACAAAAAGTTATTATTATCAGCTTCAAAACAAAGAATAATTTAATAACATATGTTGATATTTTCTAGTGTTTCCAAAAATCCAGCATTTTTTCGTGCTAAGAGTTTGCGTACATTTTGTGAATAAATATGCCAGGATAGCAAAAAATGAACAAAACATTTGGAACCTTTTTTACGACCTCAAGCATTGACAGTTTTTACATATTAAGGTATCAGGAGTAAATCTGGATGCTTTCATCAACTTATATCACAAATGTAAATTGTGTAGCGAATGCCAAAGCTTAACACGCTGTAAACGAGAACAATGATGAGCTACGTGCGTCCACGGCACATGCGCTTTTTTTCCCCTTTTTGCTTCTTTTAACATAAAATTACGTTTATTAGTATGAAGTAGCAGATCTGTAAAATATTTGCTGACACAAATTTTGTAATTTTTTCATAATCAACTTAGTTAAAATTAATTGTATAGTATTATTTAATACAGTTTTCAAAGATATGACTAATAGTAAGCAATAAACTAAAGAAAAATTTATATTTAATTGGAACATCTCAAAATATAGAGTTTTTTTAATCACCGTATACAGTTATGAGGTCATTTCGTAGCAGGAGACGTCAAAAATGCGCAGTGCCCTCGCCGGGACTCGAACCCTGGACCTCTCGAATACGCGTCGAGTATCTTCAACTGTAAGCACGAAGTCATGCAGAAAGGAGGGGGAAAATACCTTATGTACTTTCCTTTTTAAAGGACACCTGGGGATGAGGAGACCCAATCGTCAAATCCTGGTAGTGACGAATTATCGTCCATCAGTTTTTAGTTCGGGCGCCACTCGGATTTTTTTTTTTTTTAATTTAGGAGACTTGAGAAATGTGCATTATTCTTGCCGGATACCTTGAATACAAGTCGAGAAAATTCATTATAACAGAATAAATTAACATTGTATTATTGTTTTAGAGGCAGACATTAATATTTTAGAGAAATTTCACAGTAGCATATTACGTTTTCACAGATTATATCTTCAAGGGTGTTAATGATAGCTCTTTCAAATGGGATTTTTTTTCCTCTAAACATTCATAAAAGAGCAGAAGGAAGTTTTTTAGGGTTATAACAATTGTTTTTTTGGGTCCTGAATTACCATTGTATATCAAACCTAAAACATTCATTAAAATAAAACACATTAATAAATGCATCAAGCTGAATTACAAGAAAGGATATGCGTTCTTCAGACAAATGAAGATGGCTGAGAAATATGGAAGTTACTAAAGACAATTTCTAATTATATTTTCGTTGCATTCCTAATTAATGTAATTAGCACTGCAGGCAAAAGCATACAAGACGTAATTTTACTAAATATTTTTTCTCAGAATAATGACTTAAATATCTTTTTTTTTTCAGTTTCTGGAAATAATTTCACAAAATATGTAGAAAAAATTATTTATCGTAATCATTTTAATGCAACATTTTTAGCAAATTCTAGATGCACAGATAAAAACGCGAGGCTGGTCGGCCAGTTTATTATTCCTTAAAGTAAAATAAATCTAATATAAAATATAATTTAAATCTTGAAAGGAAAACTTGTAGCTCTTGCAACTCCACTCAGAGAAGTTTAATTATAGTGTTAAAAGATCAGAATAATATTCTGAATTAGTTAAATAATTCAGAACAATTGCTGAACAGAACTGGCCTTTATTCTGTACCATCCGAATTAAACAAATATATCATAAAACATTTAAGAATACGTAAATATTGAATTAAGATTATTTTTAATTTAGTTTATTCATCTACCATACATTGCAAACATAATATGCCAAGTAAATAAATGTATTCACATATTTCTAGCTATTATTCAGTTTGCTCGGTAAAATGTCTTTTTACCTTCAGGTCATATGCTTTTTTAAAATATCAAAGGCTCAAATTCCACACCTTACCACATTTAATACAGCAACTTCTTTAATTATTACTTCTTTGTACGAAGTAAAGAAGTACTGTAATCGCAAAAAAAAATTCAGGTATCATATTTCAACGAAAAAAGCAATTTTGACCGCTCTCGTATCTTTTACTCTTTTAAGTAGATAAACTAAGCATTTTTAACTTTAATACCGATTGAATTGTGCTATTTTTATGTTCTGATTAAAGTTTGTCAGGGCTGAGTGTTCGGTGCATATTCTTGGCAAACATCTTCGTGAACTCTTTAAATCCTGATCTGGAACAGGGAGCTGAAAGTAGCTATGTTCTGTGGTAGATACTGTGATTAAGTGGTAGAAGAACTGTATTTGAAAGGGATTTAAAATCCTCTTTTATTAGACCACAGTTATTTACAGCCACTTCCCAACTCGGGAGGGATACAGAAAGTAAAAGACCGCACTTGGGTCTAAAATGAACAATCAGATAAATTTAAACTAAAGCTAAATATAAATTAAACAGTCATCGCTCACAGAGCTATAACGCGAGGTTGGCCTCTAAACTAAATGGTACGTAGCAAGATTTACTAATACTGACGCACATGGATTTATTTCAATACGCAGTCACGTAAAAGCACTGTGGCTTAGAATTTAAATGCTAGCTAGTCAGGAGAACGTCAAATAGCTTGATCGTAGTCTGAGACAAAAAGCTCTCTCACACTGAGAGGTTTCTACCTCTGGTTTAAATAGAACTTGGCTCCACTTCAAATTAGCATAAAGCTGAAAACGCGCGCTTCTTCTAGCGGGAAGTTGAAAATGAGAAGGGATAGCACGATTTAAATTAAAATAAAACTTTGTTAGTTTAGCTAAAACCTTACAAGTTTTTGTGACTTTAGTTAATCTGTATGTAATAGTTGTAGAATTATTAATAATTTAAAAGTTGTTTAAATTCTACTAAGCCTAATGAAACCGCCATTTGATTACCTTTGAAAGTCAGTAGAATAGCGAATTAAGTCAGTTGGTGCACCAAATTCCATGCATTTTTGTACAGTTGTACCTCTCAATTTCTACACCGAAAATTTTGTCTTCTGCCTCAATTGCTTGTTTTAGCGTAAAAACTTTAAAAATTGCTTTTTAATTTTTATTTTAACTTTATTTCGTGTTTAGGTTTTCCTGTATTTTATTGAAGACCTTTTGAGTTTGTATGCACTTTTCCCTTGCCCCGAAGTATATTAACTGAATTAAAAATATATCTCTAAAGAAATTCGAGGAAATATAGTCAAATAAAGTGCAGCACAAAAGGTGTATAATTCAATAGGCCGTAAAGGAAGTCTTGTTCAGATACTATTTAAGTGAAACTTTGAGACGGTGACTCGTGTAATAAGAATGAATAGAAAGAGGCAGTGTTGAAAAGTCTCATTTGTAAGTTTTACGATCAAAACTGTATTTACTCAGATTTGAATATGTATGTTTGTGGATTATTAAATTGAAATTTTCCATCGTATTAAAGTATTAGCAGAATATGTATACTTGCCCAAGCGGAATGGATTGTATTTTTGAGCTCTGATAAAAGATTTTCTTATTCGTTCACCTTTTCATAGAATTCTACCGCTCCCTTTTTGGTAAATTCTACATTTTGTGTAGGCATCAATTAGTTAAAATTATGTTTAATAAATTTGCTTCATATTTTACATACACACAAATATATATATATAAATGTTGTTTTTTAATTTAATGTAACTTTAGGTAAAAAAAACGAGATGTAGAAATGAACGCAACAGTTTAAAAAAATTGAAAATTTCATGAATTTTATTTGTTAGCAAATATATCATTTTGTGAAGTCACAAAAAATAGGTATTCTTATTTATAGAGAAAGGCGAAATATTCTTACGATTCATTTTCCCACTTTTAAAATTATTTACTAGAAAACTTCATGTATTGTGTTGTGACTTATGTCACTTGTCTGACTGGAAAACTTCGTGTAATGTGTTGTGACTTATCTCACTTGTCTTACTGAAAAACTTCGTGTACTCTATTTTGACTTGTCTGATATGTCTGACTGGAAAACTTCGTGTACTGTGTTGTGACTTGTCTGACTGGAAAACTTCGTGTATTGTGTTGCGACTTATCTCACTTGTCTAACTGAAAAACTTCGTGTATTGTGTTGTGACTTATCTCACTTGTCTGACTGGAAAACGTGTATTGTGTTGTGAGTTGTCTGACTGGAAAACTTCGCGTATTGTGTTGTGCCTTATCTCGCTTGTTTGACTTGAAAACCTCGCGAATTGTGTTGTGACTTATCTCACTTGTCTGACAGTAACATCAGAACAAGCCCATGAAATTCATAGTGGCAAGGAGTACAAGATTACGTCTGTCGTTGGCGAGAGCCTTGAGCACCATACAGATGACAGTACGACCTCGCTCAGTTCCACTCCAATTTTGATGGAGAACACCTCGAGGGGACAGGTCCTAGGGTCTCTCACCCCCTTTACCCTACCACCAACCTCTCAAGAGGACATTCGGCTCGCCATATATTTACAGCACCCCATGCCACAAAAACACTATACATTTACAAAAAGCCATGCTTTCTCCACGATTCGAATCCGGGCCTTCTGTACCGCAGTAGGCTTTCCTAACCGCCTTGGGCGGCCTGGAAAACTCTTCTTCCAATAGCTGAATACCGTGAAAGTTTGCGATTGGAAGCTATTTTTTACCCCTTCAGCACAAGCGTGTTCTGTGAAAAAATATGTGATTATTTCTAGGGCAAACTAGCCCGTATTCACATTACACATGATAAAGCCACAGAAACAACCCATGTACCCAGCCAGTTCGCCTGGGATTGGACTAGGGTTAAACTCCCAGCATTCAGCGGCTTAACCACTCCGCCACTGACATGCAGAGTTGCGTAAAGGAAGATCCGTCAATATTGTTGGCTATAGATTTGTTAACACATACAATAAGATTTTAGATATAGGTGTATTTCATTACGGCAAAGCACGCAAGGGTTATCTGCCTAAGAGGAGGAATGCCTTCGTGGAGACTTTCTGAGCGAAACTGGCTCGCATGTATGTTACACAAGGAGGAAACCACGAAAACGCCCATGCAGTGCGCCCGTCCGCCTGGAATCGAAACCATGACACAACTACCAGTGTTCTGCGACTTTACCGCTAGGCCGCAGGAGGGTACAAACCATACAATAAGCAGTTTTGGTACAGAATTACGAAAAAGTGTTGAATTCAATACTTCTTACATATGCGTAATGCGTATTTTAAAATTATATGACTGCTTTGTGCCAAGTACAGAGTGTAGGCTCTTTGTATGTCCTTCCATCGAATTTAATTTAAAGAATAATTCAAACGTGTTGTCTTTAAACCATCCTGTAAAACCGAATAAAATCTGTCTTAGAGAGTGTCTAATTATATAAGCGTATATTGTCAATCACGTTTATCCCCTTGACAAAAAAAAAAAAAAAAAAAAAAAAAACAAGTAGGAAGTAAAACAAAAGAAAACGATAAACAACAAAACATGAAAGTAAAATGCCTAGATTTCATTTCTTAGATATTTCAGCTACGTAAAGTAAGTTGTCAGAAACAGATTGACAAAGTGATCGATATTTAAATTTGCCAGAGTTTTGAAAATTCTTCCACATTTCTAAAGCCCATAGACTGCATGTCCTTTGTGAAGCATTAGAGTGTTGACAAGCTATTAACGACACATTGCAGCAGAAAACAGCAAAACCCGTATGTGTCATAAAAGCATTTTACTCTAACTACAGAATAAACGTTTGAATTCGTATCTAGAGAATGAATGGGGGGTGAAAAGAAAAGAAAGGAAAGGAAAACAGTTAAAAGCTGTATCACTTAAAAATACTCCGATGGAATGTCTGTAGCATAGACAGAACAGAAAAGGACCCCTTCCCTATAAAAGCCCCTACCCCCCCCCACACACACATTTCACGAAAAGCTTTTTGGTCGAATTTTGAGATAAGAATTGCTGTATTAAAAGCAAAAACTCTGCTCAGAAATACTATCAAAGCTACCTTTGGACTGTTGCCAAAACCGTGAAAGAAATCTTAGGCAACGGATCGAAAGTTGAAGAAACTGGAAATTTATTTCTGTCATTATTTTCATAATTCAAGCAGACGGTGAAAAAACAAGGATTACGGTAGAATGTGTCTTTATCCATGAAAAGATTTCCATAGAAGGTTTCGAAGATTGTGTTTCAACTTGCGCGCTTCGAATAGCATGGTTTTGGAATGATCAGATTAGGTAACAGACGATAAGCAAATATGTAACGTTCAGAATTTATGACCTCATTTTGCTGTCGGAAGGAATTTCGACTTGTCTCGTTTCTCACACCCATTTCAATCGAAGGCCGCCTACCACACGATTTAAGTAAATCGTAAATTTTATTCGCTTGAATAATGCTCCTGGCAAACACATCGTGCTTATTTTCGTTTTATATTTACCGAAAGACTTTCTAGAACGTGCGAGAAATGAATTTAATATCTGCCATGTAAAAAAAAAAGAATTGTTAATACTTTTTGGAACATGCAACCAAAATTCAAAATGTCAGATTTTATTTATTCTCCCCCGCCCAACTACCAAACAGGATAAAAGCTATATTACTTTTTACATAACGTTTTTTTCAACTTTATTGGTGATTTAGCAAAAATACATTAAAGTACAATTAAAAAAACTGAATAATCTTTCAAAACATAATTTTACTTCATAAGGTGTTTCTCCCGCCTTCTTCGCATGCCTTCGTGGTGTAGCGGTCACCACACTCGACGCGTAACCGAGAGGTTTGTGGTTCGATTCTCGGCGAAGGCGTTGCTTATTTTTCATTTCTCCGGCTTTTAAAAAAACTAATGTCTCTACACTGGCGCCCGTGGTGGTGATGAAAAAGGTGGCGGATGATGATTCTACACCACCGGGATTTGGCGATTGGGTCCTCTGAACAGTCACCATCGAGATAGATAAGGCCTGGCTCTGAATTGAAACTAGCTTGTGACATCACGGTTAAGGGACCCTCATCAGTAACTTACACAATGACACTCCCCGCAACGTTCTCCGCATTCCTTGTCCACCCCACATATCAGTAGCTTTCTATCTCTTATTGCTGTTAAATCCATAGATTTCGTTAGTTTTATAACGTTTCTGCATTATTCATTGGTTTTTCAAGTTAATTGCTTAGTGACAGATTTTCGTTTCTCCATATTTCCGTGTTATCATCGTTATGCCTTCCCGTTGTGTTGTTCCTGGATGCAAAGAATATTATGAAAAGTCCCCGTAAAGGAATACGACTGAGAAATGAAAATATGAACCCATTAATTAATTTGTTTGACGATGAAAATTTGAAGTTCCAATGTAAATTTGAAGTTTCAATGTAATTATGTATGAAGTTTGAATTGGCTGGATGTTTAGAAAAGTTTAGGGTGCACTACAGGGAATTTTACGAAAGAAACTCATCATGCTCTTACTCACACAACTCGTACTTTGTTGGAAAAAATGGTGACAAATATAAAAACGCCTATGCAACGTTCAGCGGTCTTAAACACTCCACATTTTAATTTGTGTCTTTCTTGTTGAATACATCAATAATCTCTAGCTTTTCCAAATACACTCTTTTGGAAAAAAGTCGAAGCAAGAAATGATTGATTTTGATGAAAGTGAATATGTGTTTAGCTTATACACAGATAATACATAAAACGATTAAAAAAATCGAGGTCATAGTACCTGTTCATGTCTCGCAATCACCCATCAACTGCTCAAATTAGTAGTTGGTCGAACCGCCCCTGGCGGCAATGCATGCTTGAATTTGTCGAGCAAGGAGTGGTAGAGGTTCTTAATGTCATCCTGCGACACATTCTGCCAGATATTCATCAGTTGCCGCTTCAGATCTTCGATACTTTGTGGTGCTCGAATTTGGCGGCCTACCATGTCCCACACATGCTTGATTGGTGAAAGGTCTGGTGACTTTACTGGCCAAGGAAGTGTACCAACCGCACTGGGTGTCTTAGTCCAGAGATATGGGCGCAGTATGTGACCTGGTATTATCTAGTTGGAAATTGGCCCCAGAATGACCTGCCATGAAGAGTAATGCCACCGGCGGCAGAATGGTATTAACATATCGTAGGGCTGTTAAAGATGTACGGAGGATGACTAAAGATGATCTGCTGTCATAAGAAATAGCGCCACACGCCATCACGCCAGGGGTCATGGCTGTAGGCGTTTGTAAAAAAAAGACTGATTGGGATCCTTTCCAGACACGAACACGGTGGCATCTGCTTCAAGAGTGAAACGGGATTCATCGCTGATACGATGCCACTCTGATGGCAGCCATGATGATCGCATGCGACATCACTCCAGACGACTTCGCTGATGTTATGGGGTCAAAGGGAAACGTCTTTAAGCGTAACCCCGCCTCAGTAAAGCGTCGTGAGATGGTGGACGGTATCACGGGAGGTATAGACGTAACTGTAATGTGTTGAATAGTCGACAATAATACCGTTAGGGGGCTTCGGGCCTGGCGAATAATCATCCTATCTTGCCTCGCATTTGTGCTCCTTGGCCTTCCAGAGCCTTCATTTCGTCGACAATTTCCTTGTAGCAATCATTGCAGCCAACATTTTTACACAGCAGTGTCTGTATGCAGCAGGTGGCGGCCTATTGCTCGGTATGACCACCCAGGTTCAGGCAATCCTACAATGCGACCATGTTCGAAGTCATTTAGCTGTCTGTAAGGTCTTTGATATCGTCGTAATTATATCTTTAGTTGCTTCTTTACGGAATTACAATGGCAGCAACAAAAAAAGATAAATTTTCCGCCTTTGTTGCTGGTTTTATATTTTGGGAATTGCGCACTAGACATGCGCGCTGTGATCGCTATTCCTGTTCATTTGTCTTGAAACTTTCGTCATTTGCATGTTCGATCAAGACGTTTTTTGCATACCAAATTTCGTCACGATCGCAAAAGTCTTTCTTGGTGCTTCGATTTTTTTTTTTGCAAAAGAGTGTATATTGCAAAAATATACACTCCATGTGCACAATACAGTTTAGTATATGCTGTATTCGTAATCGTTACAACTAAGTATATCTACTGACATGCGAGAAAACATATTTTCTGTTTCACTAGTGGCTGAGTATTTAAGACCGCTGAATGCTGGGAGTTCAGCATGGGTTCTATTTGGTTTGGTTTCCACTTAATTATGGCAAAGCATACGAGGGCTGTCTGGCTAAGAGGAAAGATGCCTTTGTGAAGGAAAGAAAAGGAAACTGGGAAGCCAAACGGAAACTGACTCGAATACACGTTACACATGGGGGAAACCCCGAAAACGTGTATGTAGAGGCCCTTTCACAATGATTCGAACACTGGACCGAACTACTAGTGTTCAGCGGCTTTACCGCTTGGCCGCTGGCGGGCTTCAACGTAATTTCAATTGCAGCCAAACGGGTGGGATGAATAGATGGATTTCATGATTTTCTCCAAGTGTAGAATGAGCTTATCTCTCGCGTCTTAGTTTTTTACACTTATCTGATATCAGTTTCTGAAACTTCTGTATTCTTAATCCGGAAATTTGACAAAACAGTTATCTACCCCAAAAAATTTTGGAACTATTTTTGGTGTAGTTTTTTTTAGATTTAAAATTGTTTAAATGTGATATGATACCATTATTATTCAAGAAACCTTAACCAAGATACTACTAACACTCTATTGAGCGCAATAATGTTTCGGAACACGTTCAGGCGCATTGAGCCTGAGAGACATTTCTTGATTTACTAAACGTTTTTATACATAAAACGTTTTTCTTACAAAAATCAAATGGTATCCGTTGTTATTAAACTTCCACAAGTTATAAAAGGAGCAATAAACAATTTTTTATAGTCTTAAAAGGAAATTATTTATACCAAACAAATTTGTAAAATAACTTTTATAAGATTGTTGTGCAAGATTGATTATAGCTTAAAATTTAATAAGAACTAAACCATAAGTATAATCTCTCATTCATCTAATTCATTAGAGGATGTATGTCCTTCTACTTGTCTCTTATAGGACGGCGAACTCACGAAAACAACATATGAAAGGCCGGTTGCTGCGTGATGCTTTTTGCATTCAGATTGTTAAGTTTTTTTCTTCTTCGTACATACGTTGAAAGGTTCGTGGATTTGGAGTGAATAATGATGACGACACTTGAACTATCAAAACACACTTTATTGGCCAGTATTTTTCAAGACAGCTCCAAAATCACGCTTACAGTCGCCGAAGAACAGCTATAAACACGCTGAGACTATCAGCGACACAGCGTTCAGGCTATCAGGCTCTAACGGTGGAGACAGCTTCACGGTAAGGCATCAAAGTATAGCTCCCGACTCTGCTCGGTCGTTCTCGGAACTCTACGTACTCTCGAGACTCTCCACACTACAACTCGCAATGCACTCGACGATACACTACAGTATAGCTACCCGATTTGCTTCAGTCTTTCCTGGAGCTCAACACACTCTAAGATGAAACTCGACATTGCGCTGCCTCGCGAATCACTAAGAGACTTTCTTGATGCACTCGACGACGTACTCAGCACTAGACTTCGAGACACTCGCTCACTAACTGACTATCAACTCGATTGACTCCACACTGACTCTCCACGTACCAGCAGGGTTTATATAGCTTTTGGCTTGCATTCCAGAACATTCTGGGCTAAACCAGTAAGAATTCGTTCCAGAAGGTTCTCTATCCCTCCATGGCATATCGCCAATTTTGTCGCCAAATGGGCGATTTTTCGCCAAATGTGGCAACAATGCCCTCCCTTGCCATTTTTTGGCAACCCTAAATCTGCTTTGCGGGGAAGCTATCTTACCGCGCCTGGACTTTTCGTAACAATATTAGTGCAATCTACACTTACGACTCTTCAAATAGTGTGTTTCTGTGTCTGTTTCGAGGTATCTATGTCTCATCGTAATTTTGATGTTGTTGTTCTTGGTTCGGAACGTATCTCCTTAATTATTGTTGCAATTATACTGGAATCCCAATAGATTTCAGACTTCACTGAAGATGTTGTTCAAGCACAAGTTCATTAGACAATTGTTTTATGAACAATCCTCTTTTAAGAGGTTTAAGTCTTTTAAGATCTTCTAAGAAAGCTTCCCTTCCCTTAAGTAAATAGCAATCATGAGCTTAACCATATTCAAATCACCCAATTTACTATAGCGACCTCGAGAGCCAATCACTTCTCGCAAATGTGAAAAAGTCTTGAACTTAACGCACGGAAGTCTTAAACCTAGCGCACGGGATTTTTTTTTGGCCTAGTCGTAAAGAATTTGACTCGTATGAAACAGACCAGGATCGAATCCTAAGATCATTATCGTCTTCAAGGGTATGCAAAACTGGTGCGCTGCTGAGCCTCGCATTGGTGCTAATAGATGGCGACACGAGCAAGCAGCTACTATGTCCGACGCTACACAGGTCTCAAGCACCATGTAATCGCTACACTTAACTTAATGTAGACTCCCTTTCAGTAATGGCTCACCAAAGTCAAGAGCGGGGACTATCACTCAATGCTGGTAGTTCGACTTAGGTCAGATCCGGGCGACTAAGTAGATGAATGTGTGGGGATTCACTTTCTTATTTCACAGTTCAATCCTTGAATCCCCCAATATTGGTAAGCAAATAATCGCTAGAGTGTGTGAACAGAAGACTGAAGATGGGTTAACCATCTTCTATTTCTCAAAATAAATATGACACAATCAGTTCCTAATTCGGAGTGTACAGCAAAGCCTCCACTTGAGCTTGAATTCAAATTAAAATGAAATTAAACTTAACTAAGCTTAACTAAAGCTAACTGAAAGATATAGCCGAAACTATCAAGATTCTAAATAGTTGGCCTCTAAATCTTAATTAAGTCGGCGAAGCCAAACAAGGGCCTAAAGTTCGGCTGAGTGTAGCAATAGCTTTAGAGAAAGACGTAGCCAAAGGAAAAGGCGCGCTAGTTGGGAACGGTCTGTCCAACTGTTAAACTCTGAGGAACTGTCTAGCGAAGTTGGTGAAATATCGACTTAAATACTAATCTTACTTATTTGCATTAATCTCGTTTCTGAAACTACATTCTGGTAGGAAACTGTAAGCTGAAACGAGAAGTTATAGGAAAGATGCATAAACTTAAAATAACTGTTATAAAATTAAGGTAAACCCTATAGATGTTTTGCTGTTTTGCCATGTTTAACATGAATACGAGCTAGTTTTGTCTAGAAAACTCTTCGTGGAAACGTCCTTTCCCGTAGGCAGGTAGCCCTTATATACTTGCTTTTTTAGCCCTTAGTCGCGAAGTGTGGTTTGAAGTATTATGTAGAAGCAGAGTTTTCTTTGAGCTCAAAGCTAGATATGCTTAGGTTTGGTTTATTTGATTACAGCACGCGAGGTATAAGGGATATAAGGGGAAGGATGGACTCGTGAAGGACCTTCTAAGGAAAACTGGATCGTATACACGTTACAAATAGGGAAAACCACGGAAACGCCCATGCAGTAGTCCGTTCGCCGGAATTCCAACCCTAGACCGAACTAACAGTGTTTGGTGACTTTACCGCTCAGCCGCTGGTGGTCCCGAAGCTAG
The DNA here is from genome assembly GCA_000611955.2 of Stegodyphus mimosarum. Taxonomy (NCBI): domain Eukaryota; kingdom Metazoa; phylum Arthropoda; class Arachnida; order Araneae; family Eresidae; genus Stegodyphus; species Stegodyphus mimosarum. The sequence goes on along the minus strand of KK119530.1, from coordinate 623,999 downwards.
ATCTGTGTTAGTTTAAAAGCGTTATAATTATTTCGAAATCAATTTATAAAAAAGAACTGCTTCGATATTTCCGAAAATAGATCCTATTTCGTAACATTGATAATTTAATTTTAAGTTGTAAGGTATTTCTCCCGCCTTCTTCGCATGCCTTCGTGGTGTAGTGGTCTGCATGCTCGACGCGTAACCGAGAGGTCCGTGGTTCGATTCCCGGCGAAGGCGTTGCTTATTTTTCATGTATGATGCTCCGAAATAACCTAATGTCTCTACACTGGCGCCCGAACTAAAAAAGGTGGTGGATGATGATTCTCCACCACCGGGATTTGGCGATTGGGTCCCCAAAACCCCAGTCGCCCTTTAAAAGGGGAAGTATGTAAGGTATTTCTCCCGCCTTCTTCGCATGCCTTCGTGGTGTAGTGGTCTACATGCTCGACGCGTAACCGAGAGGTCCGTGGTTCGATTCCTGGCGAAGGCGTTGCTTATTTTTCATGTATGATGCTCCGAAATAACCTAATGTCTCTACAAAGTAAAACGAATTTATTTTTCCACGAAACACATAAAAGCAAAATCCTAGACATTCACGTTAAAAAATGCTTTAGAGAGGAACTGCATATTTGAGAAACTTACAACTTCTTTCCTCCTAACCTCACAGTTACAAACATAATTGCCCAAAATTTAGCGTAGAGAGTTATCTAATTCAAAGGAGGAGGAGGAGGAGGAGAAGGCTAGAAAAGTGCTCCGTAATAAATTTCTATACTTTGAACTAGAAAGAAAGTCCCCCTTCTTCTACGTGACTAGGCACATGCACATTCAACGCTGGTACTTTAATTCGTATAATATACGCTACGTATCTTCAGTGCATGCTCGATGTTCTCAAGAATGCGAGCAATACCCTATGCAAATACTGCCTCTCCGCACCCACGTGATAGCCTCCCATTGTAGAGTCACGTGACCAGTTTTATTCATAAGCCCCTATTGTTAGCGCTATCCTCGCTCTTGTTGTTTACAATTGGAACCGCCGCGAAATGCTGAAAATTTATTTACTGTTTTCTCGCTCTCGTGGAAGAAACGCTTCTTTCATAAACCTTCGGTTTTCTTTTTTTTTGTTTCGCTTTGTTTTGTTTATTTTCGGTTGTTATCTTGCATTTTTCTTTCTCATTATTTCATTTTTTATTTTATTTATTTATTATTTTTTTCGCTGCTGGTATCAGAATTGGTTCCAGAGCACGTTCCTCGCATTCGAAACATTTCTTTTGGGTAAAAGGGAACGAATGATCATTTTTTTTTTTTGTTTTCTTTTGCTTCCCCCTGCCGACTGCATTTTGTATCCAATAATAGTTTTAAATGTCTCTGAAAAAATGGTTTATTCGTAAAATGTCTCCTAATGAGGCAGTATAAACTCTCAGTGGGTTTGTTATAAATTTATTTGAAGAATATGCGAATTTACCGTTTATATATATTTTTGTTGAAAGGTTTTAGGATAGAAAATGAAAACAGCTCTGTTGATTGTCAGAACGGAAGTTTGACTTGAAAACATGAATTGTTATGCAAGATTTGTTGTGCAATTTACAGCAATAACCGGCCAATTCAATCAAGTGATTGACTCTTAAAATTCCTCCTTATGTGATCTTCTTGCGTAAAACATTAATAAATTAAAAAAAAAAAACTGAAAGGTTTCAGATCACACACACGCTCGGTTTAGACAAAAAGGTTTTTTTTTCTTCCCCCCGTAGAATGTTGCCATTGCTCCCTTTTGTTTGGGTCTGTTCATCAGAAATTCGTTAAAGTTTTACAAAATATGAAATAGATAATCAAACAAATTCCAAATTCGGACTTCCAGATGCGCATATTCAGGTGGAAACGTACGTTTTTCAAAATTCGATGTCTCTAGGTACCATTGTTATTATCACATTTGGAGAAATATATATATGTTTATGCAGATTCTTCATTATTTAATTTCTTTAAATATAATGCAGGGCTGCAATATTTTGTGGCAACAATTTGAAAAGTGATTCAGACTTTTAATGTTTGCAACGCAAAATCGCAAAACAAAAACAATAGTCCTTCAAGGACCGGATTTAACACCGTTCGATTTCTTTCTTTAGGGGTCTGTTAAAGACCGGGCTTATGTACTGCCAATACATGTGTTCTCTGAGGAGGTTTATGATTCAGAAAGCATGCACTGCAGACAGGCATGGCCGACCTTTTACAAAGAGTATGGGAAGAATTTGATTAACGCTCAGATGTGTGTCACGCGACCAAGGGTGTACACACTAAAGGATTGTGGTTAATGCATCAAAATCTTGGACAGTTGCTGATGTTTATGTTGTAAGGTTTGCCCATATAAGGTATACACCGATTTATTATTAATTTTTAAAACCGCACCATTCATTTATAAACACCCTGTACTTTTTACCAACCGCCAACCTGTACATTGAGCAGGGATGTAGCGTTTTTGGTTTAAAAATTCGATAGTAATTTTCAATGAATAAGCAGGAATTAGGGTCCCCGTAACACATTTTTACTATTTTTACAATGATGTCTGTCTGTGTGTATGCGTGTGATGATTTTTTCGTTTATTACAACCCTTATCAAACTCTTTCAAAAATAACATTTGACAGTATTTTAGCGCTCAACCTATACGAACAAGTTTAATAGATTTTGGATGAAACTGGAATAATCGGAAGGGGGCTTTACTTGAAGACCACAACGATTTTGAATGAAAAATTATACTAAAATATAACATAACACTTTTCAGTTTAAGTATTTAACACTTTTATATCAATGGTAACAATACACTTGATTTTTGGATAAAATTGATAAACCCGAAGTGAAACTTTACTTGAGGCTCTGGAAAGACTTTCGTAAAAAATATACTATGAGATAGTCTAAAAACTCCTTAAATTTAGTACTTAAAACAAGTATGTGAACACATTGCATTTAGTAGCATTATATATATTCTTGGAATCATGCTAACTGCAACTATTACGAACACGAGCTCTGGTTATGAAGCAATTAAATCCATTAGCCTCAATCGCCAGTGTGTTCGTTTCATTTTTAGGCCTAATCATTTTTCAAATAAAAGGATGTTGTCTCCGAATGCTACCGCTACGTATTATTTAAAAAAATATAATTTAGTAAATGTAAATAATATAGCGAATATAAAAACAAACGAATATAAAAACAAATAGCGAATATAAAAACAATAATAATAAATGTTACGGGAACATTTTATTGGAAATTATAAATATATGCTGTTTTTAAAAGTGGTGGGATTATTAAGCTACGCTGCTGGCCACCCAAATTGCAACACGAAGAAAGACAAGAGATATCACAACAAAACTTATTTTGTAGATAACATGTTGACCAAGCATCAAATGATTAAATTTATAGACGTCTGTGAAGTGTGGTTCCTTCCAGAATCAGTAGGCAGAGTAGCCGCCATTGTTGGAGATCACCGCTGCCACACGTTTCGGAATTGATTCAAAGAGACTTTGGATGTGTTCTTGGGGTACAGCAGACCAAGCAGCTTCCACACCTTGCAAAGTTGATCTGGTGTGGCAGCTTGGGATGTAATCTGGGTCAGTCTTTCAGCAACCATGGACCCCATGTTTTCTATCGGCGAGAGATCCGGAGAGCGAGTCGGCCAGTGAAGTAATTCAATCTGGCGATTGACGAAGATCTCTTGGACAATGCGTACCACGTATGGTCCCGCATTATCTTGTTGAAATATGGCTGTGGGCAAACCCTGAAGGTAAGGAAGGACAACTGGCTCCAACACCTCAGAGATGTAGCGTTCGCTGTTTAAAGTACCGGTTATGCGTATTAGAGGAGTGCGAGAGTGATATCCAATACCGCCCCATTCCATAATACCCGTGCAGGACCAGTGTGGCGGTGCATAACGCAGCTGTTTAGCATCCTCTCTCCCCGGTGTCTCCAGACTCGAATCCGACTATCATGGTGTTGCAGACAGAAGCGTCACTCCTCAGTAAACTTCCTTCCATTCTGCCTTCCACATCCTTCTTTCATCGCACCATTGGCGGCGGAGACGTCTGTGGTTCTGCGTCAAGGGTAGACGAAGGAGTGGACGTCTTGCGGACAGACCACTCTGCTGTAAACGGCGTCGAATGGTACACGCAGACACTGGATGATGCGTTACAGACTGAGTGTGCTGTGCTATGGTTCGTGATGTGACTGAGCGATCCGTCACTGCCATGCGCACAATGTTCCTGTCATCATGTGAATTGTTTAGTTTCGCCCAACACGACTGCCGATCTTCCTGGAAGATAATCCAGGCCACTATCCTTCTTTTGTCGAAGTCGGATACTTGATCAAGCGATTATCGCTGTTTACTAAGAGGCATAATGGATCTTTTTTTTTAAAACAAAAACAAACGGAAAAAACAATTACCGATCCTGAAATCATCAAACACTCTAAGCCTTAAATAGCGCTTTGAAGTGGCGCCACAGCTGCGCGTGATGTGTGCCTGTGCTGAAATTGTAATAATTTGCATATCTCACCTCCGCTAATGCGTGTCGCAAATTTCATTTATTTGCACGCTTCCTTCAGGGTGTTGCATTTACGGTGGCCAGCAGTGTATTAAATCGTGAATCCGAAACGTTCTATAATCAGGGTATGCGATCTTTTGGTATCAAAGCACAAGAACGGATGTGTGCGCCTTGCATATAACAAATGGAACTGTATTTGTATTTTTCCTTCTACTGGGACTAATGAGAAATTTAACTTGTGTTTTCTAAGTCGCGAAAGCTCGACTTAGGTCATATATTAGATATATATGTATATCATTGTTCTGAGATAGATATTTTGACACGGAATCAGACTTTTTCTGATAGGGCATGACGATGTTTTTTCATATTTAGATTTTACGACTAAAATTATGCTCAAGTATCAAGTTTTTAAAATTTGAATTTAAAAATTTACCTTGGAGCACGTTTTTCAGTATGCGCCCAGAATAATTCACCTGGCGAAATTCTTATTTTATAGACGCATATTTTTCTTTCTTTCCTTTACTGTACACGAGTGGAAAAATGGTGTAATCGTTCATACTTTCAAATAATTTTAACAAAGTATGTAAAGCAAATTTGGCGTTATTACCGCTTATGACAAATATGCCAAACTTCGAACCTCACCAATATATAAATTCATGTACATCTTAAGAAATTTTGAATTAAAATCTCTAATATTTCAGATATGCCTAGAAATATACTTACTTTAAGGTGATGGCAAACATTTTATAGGTTATAAATAAAAAGTTTTTTTCAAAAAAATTATAAGAGCTACCAAAAAACCAAAACTTTAAAAATAAATCAGAAAACATCTGCTGATTTTATTTGGATTGAACCTAAATTAAGAATCATGAAAGAATAAGTCAAGTAAAATTAACAGAAAAAGAGATACTAATAAACATATAACAAATTAATATCAAGGTACTAAAATTTTGAGAGCTAATTTTTAAAAACTACTCGTGAGACGTTTCCAAAACTTGGCACTTTGGCATACTTTGAGTAGTTGTAGAATCGAAATGTGGAAAACATCGGTATGTCATTTCAGAAAATCCGATTTTCTGTGAGAATATCTATGTTATAGCAACGCTAGGTGTAAATCTTATATATATTCTACGACGTGCTTTCGAGACATGAAAAATGCAAGTCAAGTTATCAGGACTGAGTGTTCTGTGTATGCTCTTTGGAAACATGGTGAATTACTTACAAGGGTACTTCTTCTCAAGTCCTGAACTGGAACAGGGAGCGGAAAATACGCTATGTTCTGGTGTAGATACTGTATTGGCGAATAACTGCACTTGAAAGGGATTTGAAATCCTCTTTTATTAAATCACTATTATTTACACACTTCCCATCTCGGGATAGATACAGAAAGTAAAAGACCACACTTGGGCCTAACTTAACAAACAAATAAATTTAAATAAATACCTAAATAGAAATTAAATTAAACTTTGCTTTGCAGAGCAATTCGCGGAGTTTGGCCTCTTGCTAAAAGGGTGCGTAGCAAGATATACTAATACTAGCGCACTTCAATTTGTTTCAATATGCAATCCAAGCACTATGGCTTATAAATTTAGCTGCTAGCTGGTCAGGCGAACGTCGAGCACACTGACCGTGATCTGAGACCAAAGCTCTCTCACACTAAGAGGCTTCTACCTCTGGTTTAAATAGTACTTGGCTGTACTTCAAAATTAGTATAAGCTGAGAACGCGCGCTTCTTCTGACGGGAACTTGAAACAAAGAAGAGATAGAAAGATTTAAATTAAAATAAAACTTGGTTAGTTTAACTAAAACCTTACAAAATTTCGTCAATCGGCCCAGTAGAACTTGAATTGTAGAACTGTTCCATTTTTCTTTGTGCAAAGTGTACAGAAGCCCGTATAGTTTTAGATGCCATTGTATGGAATAGAATAATAAACCATGATCAGTGCTCATAGTTAGCCTTGAGCCATAAAATTAGTAAAGAAATTAGATCTCATTTGCAAATCATCAAGTGGAAATGATAGTTTATTTAAACCTCGTTGATATTCCGCCATTTTCGTGAGCATAACATAGAATTGGTGTGACGTTATATGCTGGGCAACATCAGATTTTTTATACTTTTTAAGGCTTAAGCAACTGATGCGATATTGAAGCTATTTGCTGTATTGTACGCTGCGGAAAAGAAGGACGGTCAGTTCTATGTCTCCCGTTCTACTGCGCCGATTAACGAAATTTAAATTGCGTTTTTTATGTCTTGAAAGCGCGGCTTAGGATATATATTAGATTTATATATAGCATTGTTCTAACATTGGTATTATGACACAAAATCTGACTTTTTCTGAAATGACATGACCAATTGTTTTCCATATTTTGATTCTACAACTCAAATTATGCCTAAATATTAAATGTTGTGAAATTTCGTGCGAAATATACGGAGAAATTCAAAATTTATCTTGGCATAATTTTTGTTTCCATTTGCGCCAAATATAATTCACTTCGCGAACTTAATATATGGCAACCTATTTCCCTTTTTACATTGTGCACGAGGGAAAAAATGTCAGTTTGTTCTTATTTTCAAATAATTCTAACAAAACGCCTAAACCGCATTTGATGTTTTAACTCTTTCAACAAATACGCCAAATTTCAAAACGCTCCAATATCTAAATCCGTGTATATTTTCGAAAATTTTGATTAAAAAACTAATTTTTTTGCAGGTGTGCCTAAAAATACATCTACTTTAAGATGATGTTAAAAATTTCATAGGTTATAATTCAAATTTGTTTTCGAAAAATATATAAAAATTATTTAAAAATACAAATTCTAAAAATAAATCATAAAAAATGGGTGAATTTCATTTGGAATGAACCTAAATTTCTAATTCTAAAAGAAGGAATAAAGTAAGTTTAATGAAAAAAGACATATTAATAAATATATACCAAATTTAATTAACACATGAGGAGCTAAAATTTTAAGAGCTAATATTTTAAAAACTACTTAGGCGATTTTTACAAAACTTGGCAGTTTGGCATCATTTGAATCGTAGAATCGAAATATGGAAAAACACTGGCATGTCATTTCAGAAAAAGTCAGATTTCTTGTTAAAATGCCTATATTAGAACAAAGCTATATATAAATCTAATGCATATCTTAAGTCGTGCTTTCGAGACATTGAAAAAGCAAGTTGAATTTCGCCAATCGCGCCAGTAGAACGGGATATAGAACTGTCTTTTTTTTTCTCTTTCTTTTGGAACAGTGTACATGTTTAAGCAACTGTACTGCTAAGTTGCCACAAATAGTATTGGATATATGTTTTTAAACTTCAGTTGTATCTAAAAGTGAGTTTTAATATAACTTTCAATTAATTATTCTATGCGTTCTTGAGTTTCAAGCTCCTACGCACAAAAGATGAGAATTTATCGGAAGCACAGGAAAGTTAACAGAGAAATAGCTTGATAGGTAATGAAATTTAACAGTAAAATTTTAATATGAGTTTTCCAAAACAAATAAATACAAAACTCAATATTTGCCTATAATAAATAGCAATATTTACGTGGGCTATTGCTCACATTTTTGAAACAATCGAACACGAACTAAAGGCAGCAGCATTTATTTGTTAAATTTCCTCTCCTAGCAAGACATGCTGAGCAGTATATAATACAAACTGTTTACAAGTTAAGATGCTAGCAGTAATCACATCAAAGCGTGAAGGCGAAATAATTCACTCTGTATGCTCCCAGTGTTGTCTTCTTGACTCAATCCATCTAATTCCACACCTGTCTGCCTTCGCATGACCGGAGAAGTCAATATATACCCCCAATCGCGGAGCCTTCGATCTTTTCCGCGAAAGACGTTAACAAGATTCCAACACCTTCCCAATCTGTCAAGGTTAATCAAGGCGGAAAGTTCCGAAGACCCTGCATCCTGTTCTAATCCAATCGGAGCCAAGAAGCTTTTCTTAACACGACGAGGAAAAGACTTTTAAAATTTGGAGGAAGGATTCCTTAGAGGAGATGTTCTGTTGATCTACTCTTCTTTACACTAACTTCAGTTCCTTTCGAGTTTATGGGTCACGCAAAGTGCAAATTATGGGCACTAAGGGCTTTTGAAATTAAACATAAATTCTGCCAAAATGGCCTCGAACGAAAATGGAGAAAAAGACTTTACAGTAATTCCGAACTTTAGAATCCGAACTTTACAGTAATTCCGAACTGTAGAATTGTTTTAATAGAGATTCCAGCTGGAAAATAAAACCGCAAGTAAGAAATGAAAGTGGTACTGGAATAATTATTCAGTATATTTATTAATTATTTCATTACCACTTTCTTCTCGGTAATGGATATCAAGAAATGTAACCATGTTTTTAATGGACATGATACATGCTAAATATATTGACGTTTCCTGCGAAAATGTTATAAAGTTTGTAGGGTTTACATTTATTTTAAGTTATCTGTCCTGTTTAGCTTTCATTTTCTCTTAGAAATGCCCATGCCAGAGTATGTAAATCGTAGTAGCACGCGCAGTTTATTCAAATTTAGCGGAAGCTAAATAGTAGACGAAACCAGGGTTTGCGAGTTTTGCTTTGAAGTTACGCTAGTGAGATTCCTCGGTAGAATTTAGACTAGTGCGTGTCGACCTGTGGGCCTAATTTTGCAAAAGTGCTAATTTTCAACTGTTCAGTAATCAGTAATCTTGCTGAATCTCAGCGGTAATTAAAAACGCGGTTAGTTTAGGATCTCAGAGCCTCGTCGGTAATGTTTTCATATTTGTTCATCTAGTCCTTACTTTCAGTTTTACGTTTTGTTTCAATTAACCGCCGGGTTGGCGCAGTTTGCGAGCGTCAAGTAGACGCATTTGTCATTTTAAAGATAAAATAAAAAGGGCCTTAAACCCTTCTCCCGTTTCTGTGTAAATACACACATAGTAGCAATCACTACCCCAGTTTCTGACAAGTTGGGCCAACGAGATCTTACAAGTTCCTCCACGAAGGCATCCGTCTCCTTACGAACATAGCCCTCGCGGCATTTCCCCTGCTGAAGGAATGTAAAACCGTCCTGTAAATATATCCAGATATGCAAATAGAAAGTATCATACAGTGGGCCACTCTTTTTATGTGATTGGAAGGGGAGACAGCTGCGATATTCTTCTTCCATTCAAATTCTGCTGATGGCATAGATGTTTGTAAGTGTATAGCGTTTTATGGCATGATGCAGTTAGGTAGAAAAAGAGAAATAATAGGCCCTTGGATCCATTCTGCGGGGTGTTCTGCTTCGAAACTGGGATGTGTCTTCTCTTATCCCGCGGAAATATTCGGTTGCTCCATACCTTGCAAACTGGTCAACATTCTAGGTGATCAGAAGGCTAAATGTCTTATGAGTCGGGCTATCCCAAAGACTCCTCTCCGCCCTTTGAGTAAAGAAACTTGTCATAAACTGTCGAAACAAAGTAATGCTTTATGTGAAAGACTAGTCGTAGAAGAATATTTAATAATCAAACCTCATCAACGCTAACGTATTCTGTTTAGAAAATATACACGCATAATAGCATTTTATCGCTACCGACGCTATTTTCTTAGATATAAATCTGACCGCTTTCTGATGTCAGATTTCTCGAATGTGCTTCGAAAAATATTTTTAAACTTTTTAAATCTTTGATTTTCATTTACACTCACGTTTGTGAAAATTGCAACACCAAGAAGGAATCGTCATAATTGAATGCAATTTAATACACAGTTGAGTGGTAGTGGTACAAATAAATGATTAAATGTTCAAAGCAAACAAACAAGAACAAGAGATCAGAATCAGTATTTTGTGTGGCCACCACGCGCCGCAATAAGTGCTGCTACACGACGTGGCATGGAGTCAAACAAAGTTTGAATGTCTGACTGAGGAAGAGCATTCCATATCGTTTGTACGCGTACCCAAAGTTCGTCTGCAGACGCAACAGGACGAGGATCACGAGCAAGACGCCGACCAATGACATCCCACACATGTTCAATTGGCGACATATCCGGGGAACACGCAGGCCAAGGAAGAAGCTGTACCTGCTGCGCTGCAAAGAAGGATTTAACAATCCGAGCAGTATGAGGGCGGGCATTGTCCTGTTGAAATACAGCGCCTGGCAAGCTTTGAAGGAAGGGAACAGCTTCGGGCTGTAGAACTTCACGGATATACCGGTTGCTGTTCAGATTGCCCACAATTCGTAGCAATTGAGATCGTCTATGATATGCTATGGCGCCCCAGACCATAACTCCGGGTGTTCGTCCACTGTGGCGTTCGATAATGCACTCCGGAAGGTGGCGTTCACCGGCATAGCGTCTGACACGAATGCGGCCATCATGGTACCACAAATTAAAGCGGGATTCGTCAGAAAACACGACATGCTGCCAATCAGCACGCCAGTCTCTATGCTGATTGGCCCATTGTAGCCGCAGGCGGCGATGGTCGTGCGTTAGGGGGATCCTGTATAAAGGAGTCCGTGCGCGCAGTCCACACTGCAGCAGACGTCTACGAATTGATGAAGCACACAATGAAACACCTGTAGCTATTGACCACAGTGCTGCCAATTGTCTAGAGGAAGCTGTACGGTCCGTCCGCGCCATGCGGACCAGGTGTCTATCATCGCGAGCTGACGTCACATTTCGGGGTCCACTCCCGGATTTCCGAGTTGTCCGACACTCGTCCGTCCACTGCTTCCAAACGCGCATCACTGTGCTGCTGTTACGCTGCACACGAGAGGCTACTGCACGATACGACAATCCAGCTTCACGAAGGCCGATGATTCTCCCTCGTTCAAACTCTGTAAGTTGTTCAAATCTCGCTCTCTTTCGTCGACGAGGCATAAGTACAGATTGAGTTAACGTTTACCATTAGCAGATAACCACCGATAACCATACACGCCTCGCTACAGCCGTCTATTTCTTCGGATCCATCAGCCGTTCAGAGGGCGCTGCTCAGCATACGCATGCGCTACGGATTTGCAATTCTAATCATTTGCATATCATGCGCTACTTTGCATTTCCTGAAAATTTCGGCTCATTTGCGTAAGTCCTTCATGGTGTTGCAATTTTCACAAACGTGAGTGTATTTATTACGTGTTCTTACTTCAGGCACTACGCGGCAAGCGAGGGATGCTCCAGGGGGTATTTATTAAAGGAAATTGGCTGGTATACACGCTATATATGAGAAAAATCATGTAAACGCCCATGCAGCCGGCACGTCTGCCGGGACACAAACCTTTGGACGAATTACCTGTGTTCGGTGACTTTTATCGCTCGCCCTCTTCTTCCCAGCGGGCGGCGAAATTAAAATTAAAAATAAAACCATAACATTTCATTTTGTGTGAAATATACGAATCATATTTCAAACTTAAGGCTCATTATTAATATCAAAGCCGCATGCAGGAGAAACTGGCAATTTTTTTTTGGTTTTGACTGACAGTTGAAACAAAATGAGAAGTTCCGCTTGCTTTATACTTTTCTGCTGTTCCCTTATAAACCGGAATTTTCACAAACATTTATAATAATGAATTACATTTTGTAAGGTGTTAGTTAAACTAACAAAGTTTTAATTTATACTTTTCTCTCTGTTCTCATTTTCAACTTCCCGTTAGAATAAGCGCGCGTTTTCAGCTTTATGCTAATTTGAAGTGGAGCCGAGTTATATTAAAGCGAGAGGTAGGAACCTCTTAATGTGAGAGAGCTTTTAGTCTCAGATCACGGTCACTCTATTCGACGTTCGCCTGACTAGCTAGCATTTAAATTCTAAGCCGTAGCACCTTTACGTGATTGCTTATTGAAGTAATTCCAAGTGCGTCAGTATTAGTTAAATCTTGCTACGCACCATTTAGCTTAGAGGCCAACCTCGCGTTATAGCTCTGTGAGCAACGACTATTTAATTTCTAATTAGTTTTAGTTAAAATTTATTTGATTGTTCATTTTAGACCCAAGTGCGGTCTCTAGTTTCTATATCCCTCTCGAGTTGGGAAGTGGTTGTACATAATTGTGATTTAATAAAAGAGGATTTTAAATCCCTTTTAAGTGCAGTTCTTCTACCACTGAATCACGATATGCTACCACAGAACATAGCTACATTCAGCTCCCTGTTCAAGATCAGGACTTTAAGCTGTCACGAAGATGTTTTCCAAGAATATGCACCGAACACTCAGTCCTGACAATTTAATCACTTTAATCAGTTATGTCAAACTACCCCGGCCTAACTGCCTAAGATCAGGGATGATTTGAGGGCATAGGTTAGGTTACTTGAACACAGCATACCAAACAAGTGTTATCTGCCTAATAGGAACGTGCTTTCGTGGAGGACATTTTAAGGAAAACTGACTTATATTCATGTTACAAAAGGAGAAATCCACAAAAATCAACTACTTAGCCACCCAAGTTAGTAGACTTAAATCTGAGATAAACTACCAGTATTTAGTAGTCTTTAACTGCGGTCTGCCACTTGTGGCGGATGCCTTAAGGGAAACCGACTCGAGTTTTCACTATACATAGGAGAAGAACACGAAACGTATCCTAGATTCTAATCTAGGTGTAACCATTAGTGTTCAGTTGACATATCCACTCGTTAGTGTAGCGTGAATTACACTGAGATTTGATGGTAGTTCAGTATCCTTTACAGAATTATACATATATTATCTTATAAATCTATGACTCTTACAATAAATATATTCAAAACTCTTTATATGTTTAACTCTGTGTTACGTTCAAAATATCAAGGCACCAGTTGTTATGTGCCAAATGTTAAATACTAACTGTTACAATAATTTGCCTACAATAATATCAAAACCAAAATTCATATTTTTGCGTTGTGTTTTACTAACCCGAACAACCCCTAAGACCAAGCAGGAGTACTGGTGTTAAGAACATTCACACAAGTCATCATAAGAAAAACTCTGAATCAATTATATATATAACCAAGGATATTTATTGCAGCATTAAAGGAAGACAATCTTTCAACTTAAAATTTTAGATCTGTGGAGTGTTCAAGTGACTACTTAAAATAATGCATTTAGAATTATAATGTATATATTGTTAGTTTCAAATATGCACCGAGATGAATTTATCAAAAATTTACACCGTAAAAATTAATATTAAAATTTCATATGCAGTTATCAAAACTCTGCTGGCCAGCATACAAATACACAGGAATTTAATGAATCACCGAGCATGGTGTCTTTACCAATATAGATAGAGATTACTTAGTTCAAGAAATTTCTTAATTTACTCAGGTAAAAATTACATACATAAATTTAGCAAATCCCTTAGGCAGTTAGAAAAATATTACATACTCATGTAGACCCGTTGGAGAAAAATGATTACATTTAACCCTACATTCAATTACTCAATTAAAAGGTAAAGTAGAATTTAAATTTTTAAATCGTTCCTTAATTTGCAAAAGTTAAAGTTAATTCTCAACCAAAAATAGTAACAACTTAAAGTAAAAAGGTAAAATTTAGATAAGTTTACAAATTTAATATCCTGTCTTAATCCATTATATATAAATTTTAATTACATTCCAATTTAAGGTTAAAAATCCTAAATAGATTACTAGTGCAACAATTGCTTAAATACACAGCCTGGATTTAAGATCCAGCAGAAAAACCTTGACTAAAGTTAAATAGAATTTAATTGGAAATTAAATATACATATTATTACTCCTTACTTTAATAAATCATAGCTAGAAATTTTCCTTCAATTAATCAAATCTCTTCCAATATTTGTGTGAATTTACTTATCCTTATTATTTAGAAATGCATGTTCACTGAATTAAGTTGAATGCCGTACTAAAATTTCTGGTGAAAGGAGGAACAGAACAAACTATGTTGAACTCACTCGAAGAAAAAAAACTTTTGAGGCTTAATTAAGCGTTACCCATTGTAACAAAAGGTGTCGGTTATCATTGAAATTTTAAATCTTAATATACTTTTACAAAACGCTACAACTATGGACAAAAACGAATGCACTTATCTGCTGAAATTCTTTCCCAGACAACCAGTAGGCAGATGTAGTAGTACAAGGCACTCCACCGAACGTAAATCTTGCCAGCTATCGATGTTAATCCGGCCCATCCTAGTAGGATGATGATAGGCGCATGGATGTTTTCGAAGTGAGAGATCCGGAAGAAGCCGAATTCAGCGGGTTTCAAGGAACGTCAAGCTCTGGTGGAAAATGCATTGAGATTCGAAGAAAAACAATCTAGACTCCCCGACTGGATAAAGGATGGCAAGGTGCAGAGGAGTAGTAACATATCAATTCTCCTTAGAAGTACATCTCCTTCTTATTCTTCATCTCTTCCTCAATGGGAGCAAGCAACAAGCCGAAGGCGGCTTTTTCCGGACAAAGCCTTGGACATCTATCCTCTACCGGTCTCCCTGGGTCAACATGGCGGCTCTTCCAAAGGAAGGAAATCGCGAGTCCTTCTTACAGCTGCAATCCGAGGCAAAAAGGCTGAACATGGCCTTGCATGACGATTTCAATCCTCCCGAATCCAGAATTTCCGGAAATCACCAAATTTGGTGAATTAGTATGCAAATCTCGCCAAACACAAAACAGTGCTGCGAAAACTTAGTTTTTCCTTCTTCACACCAAAAAAAATTCCACCCTCGCCACCCCCTTCGCCAACAAGGAGGGGTGAGGGAAAAGAATGCGACAACCCTATCACTCAACCGGACGCAGTACATGACCTTGACGAAAAAGTGCTCCGAAACGACGCTTATAGCAGAGTAAATTTTTAAACACGAAATTCAACAATTTTAGCAATTAAATGGGCATAATTCTCCAACGGGGCAACGTACAGTCATGAAAGTAGATTCATAAGAAGGGTAAATTTTTTCTCTTTAAGAGGTATAAATTTCAACCATGTGAATAAAAAGGAAGTATTTTTAAATTCAAAATATTACGCGGAAACAACCGATTTCCCATTTGTCTCCTTCTCCCGAACTAACGAACGCGTAACGTAAGAATGAGAACTCTGTTTAACTCGCATACAAGTAATTGATTCAATAACATAAGCAATACAATTCGTGAAGAAAAATTTAGAATAAGCATAAATTAATGCATATAATTTACTCACTCAATAATTAATTAACAAATAACTGCAATTAACTACACATTAATCTATAATTCTAAACTAACCAAAAATCACTACATAACATCTGTCTATGTTGACATTTTTGTAACAGCAAATTCTATGCATTTTAATCGTCAAAATTGAGTAAGGTAAAAGAGATGGTACCTTACTCAGTTGGACTGCGATAACATACTAATCTCTTGGGCTTAACAATTTCCGTTCAACTGAATATTTTTCCATTAAACTGAGAAATGTTAGTTTCCTATTTTTGCATAACTAGCGTTTCGTCGTAAATTTTTGCAGAAGTATTTCGTATTCTGCACGCATCTGGCGATGAGAGGCGATAAAGTCCGATTTTCTCTATGAATGCAATCTTTGCTACCTACTTCACTTATGAATAAACATGCAGGTAATTTAAAATCTAAAACTACAGCAGAGAAAATGGAACATTAAGGGAAGGACTCAAAATTTCCTTCTCGAGCAAGCTAAGGTGTACCCGAATTTCAACCATATTGGAAGTATTCCCTGGATGCTTTATATTCAACTTCGACTTTTAAAGTCATCCTCTACTTTACTTACAGCTGATATACAAAACCGTCCCCGTATGCAGTCCTTGATTCATTTTTCTGCGGTTCTCTGCTTACCCTGAGAAATTCCGACATTTTAAAATTGCCTAATCTGCCTTTGTTTTACTTCCTTGTACGAAGTCAAGGCATAAATATTGTATGGCGAAAAGTTTCGGGTATCATATTTTAAGGAAATATCCATTTCAAGCGTTCTCGAAACCATTTAAACGATGCTTCTGCGTGACATTGTAGAGACATTAGGTTACTACGAAGCAGGAGACATGATAAATGAGCAACGCTTTCGCCGGGAATCGAACCACGGACCTCTCGGTTACGCGTCGAGCATGCAGACCACTACACCACGAAGGCATGCGAAGAAGGCGGGAGAAATACCTTATAGAGAAATACCACCTTTAGGTACGGACTCCCCTCCGGGGGTCGACGTAGAGAACTCTGCGATGCTACTGGCTAGGATCTGTACCTAGGCAGTCTCGGCCACGGGGGTATACAAATTATGAACCTGGTGGTTCTGGAGGCTCCAGAAAGGTCACTCATTCGCCGTTTCGGGGCTCGGCACGTCTTAGAGCAGGGTGGTTCTAGTAGCCCGGGGTAACTCCCTAGGTTTGCTGGGTAATGGTTATGGCTCCCTGCGACGGGCTCGCCCGAGTGACTGGTGGGTAGCAAATTGACGACCAGTGACGCCCCAATTTGGGTCGTTGCGCCGACCTTCCAAGGCTCCGGGAAAGAGGTTGAACCTCGGCCCCGGTTCTGCGGGGGGAAGGACCTGCGATGTGATTAAGTTCGTAAGGCGGGGAATGCCAAAATTTTTGTTTTAAGTACGGACAGAATAACACTTTCCGGCACACTACCTTTTAAAGTTGGAATTTCGACAAAAGAAGGGGGTTGTCGGCAGTCTAATCAGACCTAGGGGAGTATACAGGTAAAATTTTGTAAATATAGCACTTACCGTTTTAATTCTGTGGATTCCTATCCAGACGGCCATGGCCATATTTAGAAGTGGGCATCCTCGATGCATGAAATTCAAAGAGGGAGAAAAGACCTTCGCCTTGTGTGCCTGTTCCCTCCCTGCCTCTCCCGCTCACCTATTGGATTGTATAGGCGTCTCTTTGAGATAGCTGTCGGTTGAGTAGGACGACATCAGCGATTTGCTTGTGCGGCAAGGTCTCTTGGACTTGGTGTAGGCTTTCCTGCCCCAAGGGGATTTGAAACAACAAAAACAATTCTGTGGGTGTGCCCGAAGCGGGCTCACTGAATGAATAGAGCTTCGAAAAGCGTGCTAAAGCGAGCATTGCTGGAAAGCGCGTAACAGTGTATAGGATTTTGCCTAAGATAAAAAAACACTAATTTCTGAGTTCCGTAGCAGATTTAGCATTATCAAGGGTGCGCCACGGGGAGGCCTGCTACGCTATACCCTTTCAAGAGAAGCTCTTCTTGGTTATATGATGATTATGTGCGTATAAATGAAAAAAATTAACTTGGCCATATAATATTTACACTATTTCCATTTCATATTTACATTTTCGTCTATATTTTTTTCATGGTGGTACTTTTCGAAGAAAGTAACACCAACTTTAAAACGACCCAGCATGCATTGCATGTTTTGCGTATGTGCCGGGAATCCGTATCAGATTCACTATTTGAAGGTATTCGTGTAGCAATTTCAGTCCTAAAAGTCTTCCAAAAGTCGTTTAGATTTACAAAAATTTTATAGAGAAGGCTAGGAAATTAAAATGTTTTTCTCTTCGACTTTATATTTTGTACGAACTAGGTTCTATATTTTGTCGACACATTGCTTGCCTTTCGTGGATACCTTCCCAGTGTTCTTAAAATTCGGTTCAGTCCTTCCAATACGAGCCATCAGAACCAAAATACACACAAAACTGTTTGTAATACCCCTTTTGTTTGTACCTTTTTGTTCTACTAAACCCTTTTCCAATGGTACTCTGATTCGAAGAACCGAATGCCAAGTTTTTACTCTTTCGGAAATATTTTGCGCTCCTTTTTTTTAACTTTTCCTTTCTTGAACTAGTAAGAAGATGCATAAAAGAGGCATCGGAAACAATAAAAGAATCTACCCGCTTGGAGAAGTTTTATAGGTTTTTGATACGCAAGAGGGCATATGTATGCATCAATATATAGATACACATCTATCTTCATTGTTTCTAATGTGAGCATATATGCAAATACATATGGTAACAGTGGTTCTCGAAACTTGATCGATACATTCTTCGGAACAATATTGGGAGATTTTTATTTTTCTGAAGCTTAGAAACGTAGAAAGTGTTCAAATTAAACAAATCGGAGCTGTATTGTCGAATTTACTTCTTTCTCAAACACTAAAATGTGATATAGAAAATATTCACGTGACTTGCTTTTCGAAATTTATTCTGTATATTTATGCAATATTTTGAAACAATGTCGTATGTCAGATGGTTGATATGAAGCTCTAAAGTAAATGATTTTTAATTGATTTACTTTTCCAAATTTTCAATTCAGTTTGAAATTTAAGCTCGACTTTAAGCCATGTGCACTCGCCTATCGCTGTATTAAGCAATTTAAAATTAAATTAAATACTATTATTTATTATTTTAAACCTAAAGAATGATGACTTTTCTATACAATATCTTATACGTACGAGAGAGATTTTATATAAATCGAAATCACAATTTATGTGAAGAAAAATCATTTGATTATTGCTTGTCTTCCTTTGTATTTGAATTATTTTCAAATATTACTTAAAATGATTTTTGTTAAATTGATAATAATTCTTTATAAATGCTCTGCTCAGTAGGTGTATAAGGTATTTCTCCCGCCTTCTTAGCATGCCTTCGTGGTGTAGTGGTTAGCACGCTCGGCGCGTATTCGTTAGTTCCGAGGTTCGAGTCTCGGCGAGGACATTGCGGATTCTTTGATTTAATTGCTCCGAAAAATTCTAAAATGTTTCTACAGGGGCGGCCGAACTAAAAAAAAGGTGCTGGATGATAAGTTTTCATTACCAGGATTTGCCGACGGGTCCCATAACACCCAGTCGACCTTTAAAGGGGGAGTATATAAGGTATTTCTCCCGACTTTCGAAAAGTGCTGCTACTGCTCACGTTTAAATCATACAGTTTGTTAATCAAAAATTGGTAAGTTTTACAAAATCTGTCTATCTATCTGTATATATATATATATATATATATATATATATAAGGAAGAATGTCTGTTTGTCTGCTTGTTAGTTTGTTCGCGTTACTGATTTCTGATTAATTACGATCAATTTTTTCCCACATTTAATCGACTAAAATTGAATATAAGTGAAATATTGGATGGAACTTGAGCTTTTACAGCCATTTGATTAGAAAGCATAAAATCATACAAAACTGCGTTCCATCGTTGCTGATATAATGAGAGAGAGTTTATTTTTCTATCGAAATTTTTTTATGCGAACGATCATTTTCGCCCTCATTCTTCCGAGAGGCAACAGTCTCGGAAGCTGGAGGTAAAAATCTGCTTTATTTCGAAAGTTGTTGCCACTGCTCGCTTTCAAATCCCAGGGTTTGTTAATAAAAAATCTCTAAGTTTTACAATGAAATAAAAATAGAATTGCCAAATAAGTTTTCCAGCCTAAGTAATCTACATATATAAAGAAGAAAGTTTGTGTGTTTGGTTGCGCTACTACTATAGCTATCGTCACCAAACGTTCTACAATTCTTTTCTGGGTCCTAGAAAAGGTCGATGTCTACTTTTTTCCAAAAACAAAAATAGCTGAAATCAGAAATATTAATTAAAACCACGGAAAAACGATCATTTTCGCCCTCTTTCTTCCGAGTGGCAACAGTCTGGCAAGCTGGAGGTAAACATCTACTTTATTTCGAAAGTTGTTGCCACAGCTCGCTTTCAAATCCCAGACTTTGTTAATAAAAACCTTCTAAGTTTTACAATGAAATAAAAATAGCATTGCCAAACATTAAATACATTATTCCAGATTCCAAAAATTCGCGGGAAGCCATTTTGGCTGTACCCATCTTCGTACGACTTTAATCAGCCAAAATATTAATTAAAAACTTCGCAAGCGCTACTTTTCGCATTCATTTTTCCGAGTGGCAACAGTGTCGCGCGTTGGCGATAGAATTGTTATTGCTCGCTTTCAAATCATAGAGTTTGTTAATCAAAAACATGTAAATTTTGTAGAGACATTAGGTTATTTCGAAGCATCAGACATGAAAAACGAGCAACGCCTTCGCCACGGACCTTCGAACCACGGACCTCTCGGTTACGCATCGAGCATGCAGACCACTACACCTCGAAAGCATATGAAGAAGGCGTGAGAAATACCTTATAATTTTACAAAATCTACGCATATAAAGAAGAATGTTGTTTGTTGTGTTGTTTGAATGAAGCTTGTGTGTTTGTTTGTTCGCGTTACTGATTTCAGATCAATTATGATAAATGTTTTTCTACATTTAATCGACTAAAATTGAATATAGATGAAATATTGGATGGAACGTGAGCTTTTACGACCATTTGATTAGAAAGACGAAAATCATTCAAAACTGCGTGCCATTGTTGATGATATAATGAGAGAGAATTAGCTTATTTTTCCTATGGAAATTTTTTATGCGGGTTCCATATCTCATCAGACTGAAAATTGTATGACTATGAATCGTATTCTTTGCATCGTTATTAGAGAAGGACTACAGCGGTATCGATCCCTTTGTTGTTAGATGCATTACTCTCAATCTAACGTAACTGCCACTGCGTGCTTCCGCTAGTTTTTAACTAAATTTATGTCTAACTCTAAGGTGTCGTATTAACCTATGCGCGCTTTCGCAATGTAAAAGGTCCAGCTGATAGTTGGAAAATCTATATAATCCCAAATTGGAAAAATCTCAATATTCTTTACACTGGCGCCCGAACTAAAACACGATAAACATAAATCCGAATTGCATTTGAGAGACTAGATCTCGTGCATCTTCCCAGTCAACCTTTAAAACACTTTCGCTTTCGGTGGGTAAAACGTAAAGGAAGTTTTGATGAAAAACTCAACGATTTAAAAGCGAGCAATGACAACTCTCAACGGGGGAAAAAACCTTTTTATCTTCAGCGCGCGTAACTGTCTATCCGAAATTCTAAAGATATGCTCATTTGAAAATTATTTTGCGATATTGCTGTTGAACTAAATTTTATGGTTTAAGTGCGAAGAACATGATATTTAATAAATAAAGGTAACACACAAAACGTTAAAAAACGCTCGTTTGTACGTAATTTAAAATCTGAAACCTTTCAGATTTTGTTTGTTTCTTTATTTAATTTCTTTTCTACATCGTTTTAGATTTATCATAGTATTTGAATAGAACATGTGGCAACGATTAGATAAATCTTCAGATGATATACATAATTTTTGTGCATTCTGAGTTATAAAATGAATGAGATATAACGGTGAAAAGTGAATTTAGCGCCAGAGAGTCGCTATGGCAAACAAATGTAGTTAATTTTAAAGAGTGTATTTATTCTATTGTGGTTTACGCGCTATCGCGGATTTAATTTAATCCAATAAGTTTAAATGAAATGCAAAATGCGTATAATTTAATATTCCGTACAAGGAAGTCATGTGGTGTATACATCCGATTTTTTGGCTATCAATAATTTGATAATCTTGACAACTATACCAAGTAGCAACTTCATATTAAACCTAACATATTACGAGTTTACGATGAGAATGACTTGCTAATGTTATTCACCACAGCGCTTACTTTATTAGCTGAAGAATAAAATGTTTCTTTAAACATTATTTTCTTTCACTTTCAAAAGTCAGACGAAAGCCAATATCGGTCAACTCCACTCTTGTTTTGAGTCGAATATTGATTCAAGCAGAATCATCAATCTTAGTCTTTCCTTGTTACTTTGATTTACTGCAAAAGACAGATTGTTAGTTTCTTTTCCTTTTGCCCATAACTCCGAATAGGAGAAACAATAAATTAACAATGTTATTTGCTTTTTTCTTGAGAATTAGTTAATCTTATAATTTTTCTGACTTGAAATCTTTGGGTATAAAAAGAGAGATTTCGAGATGGCCGCGCTATACTTTGCAGAATAACCATTGCAGAATAACCAAAGGCATATTAATTCAGAAGAGTATTTTGTCTACTGAATGCGAGCAAATTGACTAACCTATTGTAAAAAGAAGATGTCGCCGTCTTCTGTAAACAACAGCACATTCGTAGAATTGGTTTTTCTACCATACAGGATTTGAACAATGTTGGTTTCAGGTCAAGAAATTACTCAAAACATACAGTATTATTTTGAAATTTGGTATCGTAAGTAATCGAGAAGTAATTTTTGTGTGTCGCTTATTTTGAGAATTAAGTACTGTATTTCCGGCGTGTTTTCCCCTCAGTTTTTTAGAGCAACGTTCTGAAAATTTAAAAAATATTCTCGGAATTTCACCCTTCCTCACTGTGTGGAGAGCAAGAGAATGTGAAATCTGAAAAGAGATTTATCCACGCAGCGATTTTATTCAGTTGACTGACAAAGATAAACCCTCGCAAACTATAATGTATTTCTCCCGCCTTCTTCTCATGCCTTCGTGGTGTACTGGTCAGCACACTTGACGCGTAACCGAAAGGTCCGTGGTGCGATTCCACGGCTTCTAAAGAACCTAATGTCTCTACGAAACTACCTGTGAAAGTCACCTCGAAACTCTGTCTTCTAATTTTTGAATTTATAACCTTAATGTAAGAACCGACCAATCGCAAACACAAACTGACATTCACTCGACGATTTTGCTGATTCGTCTAAGCATTCACAATCTCTAATTATTTATTGACGTTTTGAGGCCTAAGAAATAGCAGAGACAACAACAAAAACAAGCCAAACTTTTAAATTACAGGGAATTAGAAATGAGGATATTTTACTAACTACTATAATGTTAATATTACTAGGCGTTTTTTTGGGGGGGGTTGTTGTTGTCTTCTCCATGAATTTCATATAAGAATGGTTATCAGACCTCAAAGAGGTTAGATTTCTACTTCCACCTTAATTTTGAGGTTCTCCTACCCCTCTTCTCTTCCACCAAACAATACGAGAGGACTTTCGGCTGGCCATATATTTAGAGTGCATCCATGCAGCAGAGACACTATACATTTACAGACACCCATGCCTTCTCCGGAATTCCAACCCGAGCCCTTCGGTACCACAGTAGGCTCCTCTAACCACTATACCGTCTGGGCGGCACAGGTTTCTTTAAAAGAAATAATATTGTGGTGGTTATCTATAGTTTATCTATGAATACTTTTATTTGCTATGTTCTTACTATAATAGCGTCCTTCGGAAATTAAATGATTTTTATAATTTTTCCCTCTCGATTTATAAGGTACTCCCTAATTCCAGCATGCCTTCGTGGTGTAACGGTAGCACACTCGGAGCGTACTCGAGAGTCCAGGTTCCAGTCCCGGCAAGAGCATTGAACAGTTTTCACGTTTCCCACTTCAATTAAACCTAATGATTCTACAGCGGAGCCCGAACAAAAATGGTGGTAGATGACGATTCTTCACCACGAGGATTTGGCGATTGGGTTCCGTAATCCCAGTCGCCCTTTAAAAGGGGGAGTAAATTAGTATTTTCTCCCTCCTTTCTGCATGCCTTCCTGGTGCAACGGCAGCACACTCGGCGAGTTTTCGAGAGGTCCATGTTCGAGACTCGGTGAAGGTATTGCTCATTTTTCATGACTCTTGCTTTAAAATCCTAATGACTCTACAGATTTTCGGCAGATAAATTTAATAAAAGAAAAAGGAGGAAAAATACGCGAGGAAATATCGTAATTTGAGGAACCGCAATTTTAAAAGAAACCTTAACGTAATCCTTTAAGGCAAGCTTTTTGTTTAGAATTATTCCATGGTGTATGTGCAAAATTTAAACAGTGAGTATTTTTTTTCAGTAATATGACACTTAAAATATAACAAACGTTTCTTATCTCTAACATCTGGTGAAACGTAATGTTGACTGTTGCAAAGATTATAAAGCCTCTCACGTGTTAGCGCACCAGCTTGTAAATCGGTGAAATTTAAAAAAAGGCACCGAACTATAACAATTTCTTACTTTGGAGAAGCGTTATCGCCATTTCCGTATACGCTGTATTCCCAGTGGTTTTTCATAACAAATCGTGATATTTCTTTTATATGAATTTCAGTTTAAAAATACACATTTTTTTTGTAGTTTAGCATGCATAAAATTGAACAAAATTTACGTGAGAATATAACTGACACAAAAATGAAACCTTGTTTTAAATGTATTCATAAAGCAATAGACGCGGAATTTTAAACACAGCTTAAAGAAGCGTTTAATTAAATTTACCGAGTTTTCTCCGTCATAAATACCTTATTAAAAATCTTTCTGTGCACTCTGCACCCAGATGAAGAAAAGAGGCCGGCTGTTTGGATTAAGCGTGCCCGCTTGAGGAGAAAATTTACTATGCGTCCGCCACGACCAATGCCCGAGAGGATTGGTAACATAATTTACATAATTGTTGTTGAGTTACATGATCATACGAGGCTCTTGATGTAATTACATTGGAATCCAGTGTTGCCTCAAGTGAACAGTGTACCAAAAGCTTAAAAGTTGCACTGCATAAATTATAGGATTATTTACACCAGTTCGCAGAATCACAGGCTGTGCCGGATATTACAGGAACGTTTTACAGAATACATGAGAACACCAAACAAATAACTAAGAAATATTTACGTAATATTTACAAG
This sequence comes from Stegodyphus mimosarum, assembly GCA_000611955.2. NCBI lineage: Eukaryota > Metazoa > Arthropoda > Arachnida > Araneae > Eresidae > Stegodyphus > Stegodyphus mimosarum. The sequence goes on along the minus strand of KK119530.1, from coordinate 599,091 downwards.
ATAACGGTTTAAACAACGTGAAGAAAATATATGCGTTGCAGATGGAACGTTATATGAGTCTGAGCAATGCACATTGAAAAAAAAAAAAAAAAAAAAAAAAATAGGACCATTCTAGAAGGTGGTCGGGATAAATTTGACATATTTATAATTGATTATATTTTTCCGTAGGTTGGAGGCGTTAACACACACTACTCGTCATTTAAAAGTTTGGACCCTTCTTCAGAGGTCAGAAAGGATGGATGACTGGAACCCACCTGAATCATGGAAGAGAATAACTTGCATCATGATGATTCGGGCCGGCCATCAAAATAAGGATATTATGACTGCTGCCCAATGCTGCCTGAACACAGTAAAAACAATCAGGCATGAACTAGAGACTAGCAGTGGTGACTACGAGGATGTAGCAAGGAGAAAGATCCCTAGCAGACGATCTGATTGCGTTCGTACAGCAGAATTCCTCGCAAATATGCAGGAAAAGGTGTTGAAGAACCCTGGCATTGGATCTGACGGCTACGTGAAGTTTCTAAACGCTGTAGGCAAGCCCTGGATAACAAGGGCAGCCAAAGGTAGCCGTATGTATGGCATCAGGATTCGGCCCCTTGCCACACCTCTGGGAAAAGTCAAAAATGGTTGCCTGAAAATTTATACGACTTCACCAGTCCAAATGTTTGGCCTCCAAACACCCCAGACCTTAACCCCATTGATTATTTCGTATGAGGCGCAGTTGAAAAAGACGCCAATCGCACTTCCAGTAATACAAAAGCCCAGTTAATGGATAAAATTTAAACAGTTTTTGAGACCCTTTCCAAGGAGACAGTAACATCAGCTTCTTCGAGGTTTCGAAGCAAGATTGAAGCTTTGATCGATGCTAATGGTGGTTATTTTGAGCGAATCTTGTTGATAGTATTGTAATTTACTCTGCCTGTAATTTGTTTTGTCAATTAATTAAATTTAATAGATACAAAGCGGATTTTCTTTTTCCTTACGAAACTGTCACATTTATCCTGAACACTCTGTATATCTTATATCTGCTGTTATACTGGACCGATTGTCGAAGTTTAATTATGTCTTCCACGTCTCGTTAAGCGCAACTTACGATATATATTAGATTTATATACAGCATTGTTTATATATAGCATTTATACATAGCATAGTTTTTAAAACATACGTACTCAAAATTTTAGCTCCTGCATGTTAATTGGTACATCTATTTATCAATACCTCTTTTTCATTAAAGTTAGTCTTCCATTCACGTTTCAAAACTTAAAGTTCATTCCAAATAAAATTCGCCCATTTTATATGATTTATTTTTAAAATTTACATTTTTATAAACTTTTCGACAAAAATTTTGAATTATAGTCTGTGAAAGCTTTACCATCACCTTAAAGTAGATATATTTCTAAACATACTTGCAAAAAATTTAAGAGTTTTTTATTCAAAGCTTTCAAATATATACGTGAATTTAGTTATTGGCGCATTTTGAAATTTGGCATATTTGTAATAAGCGATAATTGATCAAATATGCTTTACGCACCTTGTTAAATTTATTTGAAAAAATGAACCATGCCTTTCTTTCCGCTGGTGCTCAATGAAAAAAGGGGAAAGAAAACAGGTTACTATGCATTAAGAAGTTCGCTAAGTGACTTATTCTTAGCGCAACTGAAAAACATGCCCCGAGAAATTTCTCCATAAATTTCTCACCAAAAATTGCAAAAGGTCATACCTGGACATAATTTGAGTCGAAAATCGAAATATAGAAAAAAATGATATGTTATTTCAGAAAAAGTAATATTTTTGTCAAAGTACCTACGTTAGAACAATGCAATAAATAAGTCTAATATATATCATAAGTCGCGCTTTCGAGACATTGAGAACTCAAATTAAATTTCGACAATCGATCTAGTGGAACGGGAGATATAGAACTGACCCATTTTTTTTCTGTTCTTTGTCCAAAGGCCGTTAGCCCAGAAGGGCTATTAATTTCGTTTTGGCATTTTGCGTTGGCTCACTATAAATGACGGTTCACGTTTCAAATTGTTGCCACCAAATATTAGAACTCTGTGTTATATTTAAAGACATTAAATAATGAACAATTTGCATAAAATGTACGTATGTCTCTCGCATTGTGATAAAACAACGGTTACTAGAGCCATCGAAATTTCAATAATGTAATCTTCCACTGAATATGGGCATCTGAAAGCCCGAATTTGGAATTTGAAATTTGTTTTATTATCGATTTCATATATTGTAACTCCTTAACGAATTTTTGATTAACATGTAGAGACATTAGGTATTTGGAAGCAGGACATATGAAAAATGAGCAATGCCCTTTCCAGGACTCGAACCACGGAAATACGCGCCGGGTGTGCTTGACCATTATACCACGAAGGCATGCCAAGAAAGCGGGAGAAATATCTTATAAACAAACTCAGTGATTTCAAAGCGAAAAATGGCAATACTGTACGGAAAAAAACATTTTTACCTCCAGCGCGCGAAACTGTGTATCGGAAATTCTAAAGATATGCTCATGCGATATTGCTGTTAAATTGAATTTTATGGTTCAAGTGCGAAGAACAAGATATTTAATAAATAAAGGTAGCAGACAAAACGTTAAAAAAACGCCCCCTTGGGCGTAATGTAAAATCTGAAAACTTTGATTTTTTTTGGAGGGTGGTGCAAGGTGTACTTCGCAGTAGAACGTGTTTTGAGTTAGGCGTACTATTCTGTGATAGAAGCCTAAAATACTATTATCAGCATGAGCGTTAATGTTCTTAAAATTACCGGGAACAAACGTGGCCAAATTCAGCAGCACCTACTGTATTGTATGTTTAGTGGGGATACATTTCAGGGTGTGCAAATCAAAATTATTTCCAGATTCTTCACAGGTACAGCTGAGTGGGAAACCAGAATTTCACCTTTGGTTGTACAGATGTAATCCTACCTGACTAAATGTGCAGCTCGACCTCAGTTCTGAGCCAAACTCCTCCTGGAATCTCCCTCTCCTCTTCATCTACTAGATATTCGAAAGGAATTTCGGTTCGCTGTATATGTCGAGTGACCAGCACAGACATTTTAGGGTCGAAATACGAGGAAGACACGATCCGCCTAGTCTCAATGGACTAAATGATAAAAAAGGGTCTCCCTCTTCCAAATCAAAACAACGGCAGCCAGAGACCCGCGGTTCCTCCTCATAACTTGGCAAGACAAAAGAAAATAACACAAAAACCGGGTCCCCCAAGCCCAAACCTCGGGCAACATCCAAAAGAAAAGAAAACCAATAAAAGGGGAAAACCAAGTAGGGCTCAAAGGTAGACATCAGCATTCAATATTATCAATAGAAATGTATAATATTTAGAAGACATTGCTGATGAAAAAAGAAAAACTCAAATTAACAAACCGAAAGGAAAAAGTTATTCCAAACAAAAACCAAAAAGAAAAATACACACAAAATAGACAAAAATCAAACAATCAAGAACAGACGTACAACAAACATATACACAATACACTGCAGATAACTCTATAACATAAAAATCAAAATGTCTAAAACTAAAACATGTCAGTTCGAACGGTCAGGGAAGGATCAATTTCCATATGTTTGAGGAACTCCTAGATTCACATTGCCTAACGCTAATTGACCTTTTCCCGTTAGAATAAGCGCGCGTTTCAGCTTTATGCTAATTTAAAGTGGAGCCAAATTTATATTTAAACGGTAGGTAGGAACCTCTCAGTGTGAGAGAGCTTTTAGTCTCAGACCACTGCTGCTCTGTTCGACGTTCACCTGACTAGCCAGTGTTTAAATTCTAAGCCGTAGCGCTGTTACGCTATTTCTTATTGAAGTAATTCTAAGTGCGTTAGTATTAGTTAAATCTTGCTACGCACCATTAATATAGAGGCCAACCTCGCGTTTATAGCTCTGTGAGCAACGACTGCTTAATTTCTAATTAGCTTTAGTTTAAATTATTTGATTGTTCAGTTTAGACCCATGTGCGGTCATAATTTTCTGTATCCCTCCCGAGTTGGGAAGTGGTTGTATATAATTTTGGTTTAATAGAAGAGGATTTTAAATCCTTCTTAAGTGCAGTTCTTCTACCATTTAGAAACAGTTTTCGACCACAGAACATAGCTGCATTCAGCTCCCGATTCAAGATCAGGACTTAAAGTAATTCACGAATATGTTCGCCAAGAATATGCACCTAACACTCAGTCCTGACAAAATGTCTAAAACTAAAACATGTCAGTTCGAACGATCAAGGAAGGATCGATCAATTTCCATATGTTTGAGGAACTCCCAGGTTAACATTGCCTAACGCTAATTGACCCGCGGAAGGCCAAACCAATGAAATTACTGAGACACTAGTTCTCAATAATTAATATAATTGTAATATAATTATGACGTGTTTCACTGTTTATTATTTAAGAATATAGGCGGAAAACTGTGACCTTTACAAAGTTATTGCAAAAACTCAGAAATGATCCCTGAGAATCAGTTCTAATTGTCTAAAGACCTAATGATTGGATTTGCAATTTAGGTTTCAAATATCCTGAGACTCAACTGGCAAAATGTCAAAAAAGAAACACACACTTTGATTATTAAAACCTTAAAACCAAATTTTGATACTTAAAGAGAAAGAGCTAAAATCCTGTAGCTCGATTCAAATAATTTTTGAATCCGTTAATTAATATAAAACTTTAAAATTAATTAAACAACATAAAAAAATATTTAAATTTAAAATCAAATAAAATGACTATAACTAAAATTTGAATCCAATAATTACAAAGAGACATTTTAGGGTTACAGATATCGATGTCTTCTCCGATATTCGAACCGAAGCTCATCGGTAGAGCAGTCAGAGTTATCTACCACTACACCGAGTGGGAGCCTCCAGCATTCTGCCACAGAAAATAATAAACAAAAAAAATAGCAAAAGTCACTAACTATAAATCTTCATAGAGAGTAAACAGCGGCAACGAACTTAAAAATGGCATTTTAAACAGTTGCTTTCTGTGTCCGTTGGAAAGCGTTTGATGTATCACTTGGTCGAGGTGAAATACTGATATTCCTCCTCTCGCGCACCTGAATATTCTGCAGTTTTCCTTTCTAAATCTTCAACCGTCTGCACCAGGTGACAATATCACTTTATCCTTTTGACACAACCGGTGAAATACTCGAGACGCATTCAAATGCGGTGGCCGTAAAAAAAGACTCTTGCGGTGATCCCGTCCTTGAAAAAAATAACACTAAAAATATTCCAAACGCACTGAAATCCTGAGAAGAAAACAGTTTCTTGTGTATGTAAAAGAAGACGAAAAACGCGTCCCGCCGTATGCAGTCGGGAAGAGTATTATGCAAAAACAGTTGCGCAACCAAAAACTGTATAAATAATTGCGGGGGAGTAGGGGGGACGAAGAGAGGGGATATGAAACCGAATATTCGCCACAGAGACCACCTTTCGAATTGAATAAAACATTTTTGAATAATGGCCGGTTGCCAAAAAACCTCTGGGAAAAGTAGTTTATGTTGCACTAACCCCCGAGTAGTTCCCGTCCAAAGGAAGCAACTGCGCTTTTAGGATTATTGAGATTTCTCGAAATCTAGTATTTACAGCCATAGATGTCAGAAGTTCTCAGTCAGCTGGAAACAGGTGAAATTGGCCAAAATGGGAAAACGTTGCGGGGCAGGTAGTTATTTCACGGCCACTTGCCGCGAAATGGTCCGAAATTAAGTTGTAAGGATGCCGAAATCAATCTTATTGTAAAACAGTAATAAAAGACAAATTATAATCCTGTGTAGGATCGACAACTTCTTTCCTCGCACGGGGTCGACACGAAAGCTGAAATACCTGCTTCGATCTTACGCTTCTATCGATTATGCGACCAACAATGATAATTTAACCAGTCAAATTATGATTGCTGCTAACTGATCATGAGTTTCCGCTAACTATAAGCCTTGTCTACATCACGAAAATGTCGACTTTATATCATTGTCGATCACAAAGCCAGTCGATGACGTGTAGTTATAGAGTGTCTATTGAAAGACTGTGAAGTCATTGCGCAGGGGACAAATGTGTATTAACCTTTCGACTCATTATTACATCAATACCATAATTTAACGTTTTTTCATACCGATCATATAGTAGTTACTAATTTTGGTTATACATCAGTCTACTTTCAGTCAGTTTATTACTTTCAGATGTCGAATTTCACGCCTTGTCGAAGTTATGCAATCGGTCCTGCACGATCGAAACTGCAATATTAAGCAGATTCCATTTGATGCCGGGTTCGATTGTGTACAATGTAGAAGGCCTATGAATGAATAGTATGTAACACACATTGGAGAGCTATTTAGAATTTTTTGGAGTCAGGAAACATGAATAAATCATCAGTACCCTCGCTAGAATTCTAAATCAGACCTAGAGTTTGAAAAAGCAAACCTTTTATGGGATCCTATCAGAACCCTTCGCTAATTGACCTCAATCGATTCCCTTTTATGATTCAGCGCTCACTTACAATAAACTTGACGAATGAGATCGGAAAGAGGAGTGAATCAAGAGCGGTATCAATTTTGAAAAAAAAAGCTCGATGTGAGGAGCTCGAAAACTGTATAAATCGATTGTTTCGACATTTCAAACTTTGCTGCGAGTACAGTTTGACATGAGCCGATTCATGACAATATACTAGAGTCTACAGAACGTACATCACAGTACGTCGCCCACTGCACTTTATTCAGTCGACAATCCTTAAAAGTTAATAGTCAGGTTATATAATAGCGAAAGAATATAACAACAGCTCTTTTGAACACTTACAAAACACATAAACCGTAGGAACTTTAGGATATTACTCTGTCAGGTTCTACTGCCTATCTGTTGTATAGAATCTGGAGAAATAGTGATTTCTACAGGGTGTGATTCAAACGTTTCAAGACTTACCTCAGAACTAGAAATTTATTTAAGTTAAGCATTTAAGTACAGCAGACTAAAATTCTTCAAAATATGATCCTTCAGCCTCAACACAACGCTACTTCTACTGTTCGTAGCCCTTCTGGAAGGCCTCGGACGTCATGCTGTCAAGAGCTCTCGTCGAAGCCTGCTGGATGGCGTCGATGGAGTCGAATCGCATCCCTTTTAAGCCTGTGTTGATTCAAGGGAAGAGGAAAAAGTTATTGGAGCCAAATCGTGGCTGTAGAGTTGCTGCGGCAGTGTTGTCACGTTGAACTTGACCAAAACTTCGGCGGCGGCGCACGACGTGGTTGCGAGCGCGTTGTCGTGGTGGAGAATTCAATCGCCCTTGATCGCCGGGAGGACTTGATCCCGCAAGCGGCGGAGCACTCCAACGTAAACATCACCTGCGACAGTCTGTCCACAAGCAACAAACTCCTTGTGAATCACTCCTTTAAAATAAAAAAAAAATCAGCATGCACTTCACACGCGACTTGCTCATGCGAGCTTTCTTGGGCTTCGGCGAGGAAGCAGTGTGCCATTCTAAGCTTTGACGCTTCGACTCAGGATCGTACTCGTAGACTCAGGTCTCATCACCAGTAAATATTTTCTCCACATTCAACCGTTGGAGCATCTTCTGAGCGGATCCACATTCAACCGTTGGAGCATTTACTGGTAAACAGTTATGTGCCGTTTCTTCTGATTCACCGACAAAACTTTTGGCACCAGTCCGGCACACACTTTTCGCATCATCAAATTCTCCGTCACAATCCTCCATATGGTAGTCTGACTGAGTTCCAGTTCATCGGCAATTAATCTAGTACTAAGACGATGGTCATTGTTTAAAAGTTCCTGCACTCTCTAGAGATTTTGATCCGTTCGGCTTGATGATGGCCTCCCAGAGCGGTCGCCATCTTCAATATTCCCACGGTCATCTTTGAATCGTTTGTGCCACATGAAAACCGTTGCACAGGACATGGCTTCTTCCTTAAAGGCCTATTGAATCATACCAAGGGTCTCCGTGGGGGTTTTATTCAGTCGCACGCAAAACTTAATCTCATAACGTTACCCCAAATGCTGCTCCATTTTAGCCTCTCCCACTTTTCGACCGAGGCCAATGACACGAACTCACGCTGCAAGCGATGCGCACTCTCCAGGGATTCGGAGGCAACTGCCGCAGCATCAGTTTGTTCTCTGAGACCCCCCACTACTTCCCCCTGCCGGCGGAACCGGTTCGCCCGAGCTTCCGTACTCAGAAATGAACCAGTCTTGAAACTTCTGAATCACACTCTGTACGAAGAAGGGTTAAAAGTACCCTTTATTAAACTCTTTAAATTATTTACAATGCGTCAACTTGACGCTAACATACTACGCCTCTACTTGGGCGGTAAATGAAACAGTAAAATCAAAACTCAAAATTGGAGATATTCGCAAGTAATAGAATTAAAATACAGGGCTCCTACATTCCTGTATCCTACAGTGCGTAGATGAGTCTAGTGGCAGCAAGATAGTAGCTATTAAGCCACTTCTAACGGGCAATAACTGCTAAGCGGAAGCTTGCGTACACCCACGCAAGAGATTTCCCAGACTCTCTCTCTACTGGAACGTCGATATTTATCCTTTATCTCCCACTGGTAGAATTTGCATTTCTTACGCGCGCTACCAAATTTAAATATTCTGGCACTGACAATTAGGAGAATGTAGGCTTATAGGAAAATAACTTAAAATTAAATTTAACTGGTTATTTAAAAAAATATAAATCCCTACAACTGTAATGCAAATATTGACTTACATATTCACATGTGCATGCCTGGAAAAACACTTTGGCACTTACCTGTAAGAGAAAAAATAGAATATTAGTGTAAAAAGCATTTTGAACTGTGCATCAACATTGCAAGAGCATTTATATAAAGTAAAATAATTTTATGACACTTTAAATAATATACCATTTATACAAAGTAGAAAATTATTCAAATCAATCAGAAGAAGTAGAAAAATTACATTTTTATGCAGTAGTATCTTGTTCTACTTTATATGTAGTGTTGTTAAAAAATCTATGCAACAGAAGAATGAGAAAACTATGCACATATTTTCAAAATTTTCAGAACCCAGCACTAAAAAGCTAGGAGAAAAATACGAGAGGAAGCACAGTATTCTGCCGTCACGATAGGAATAATAATCGAAGCTAGTGTCCTCGGCGGAGCTAAACTTTGCAGATGGACCTTCAATAAGAATCCGATTGTTTATTTTTTCTGTCCTCGACAGAACGTTCCCTGGGCACAAATCTTAATTAACATGCGGAGTCATTAGATTTTTTGAAGTAGCAGTACATGAAAAATGAGCAATGCCCTCGCTGGGACTCAAACCCTGGACCTTTCGCATACGCGTCTACGCTTCCAATTCCGCAGCGAAAGCATGCTGGAAGAAGAGAGAAGATACCTTATATACTCCCTCTTTTAAAGGACGACTGGGGATTAAGGGACCCAGTCGCCAAATCCTCGTGGTGACGAATTGTTGTTCACCAGGTTTTAGCTCGGGCGCCACTGTAGAGTCATTATTATTTTTGATTAGGAGTACACGAAAATGAGCAGTGCCTTCACCAAAGCTCGAACCTCGGACCTCTTGAATGCGCGTCGAATATGCTTCCAATTACACCACGAATGCGTGCTGGAAGGAGGTAGAAAATACCTTATAAATAAACTAAACGACCCCGGGAAGATTTACTTAAATATTAATTTTAGTTAATTTTTGCCAGTTGACCAATTACTAACCATCATGCCATATGACCAAACAATATCGTATCATTAAACGTGAGTTTCATTTTAATGATGTAACAAGTTTTTGAGAGTTTCATTTTGTAAGGTTTTAGTTAAACTAACAAAGTTTTATTTTAATTTAAATCTTTCTATCTCTTCTCATGTTTCAACTTCCCGTCAGAAGAAGCGCGCTTTTTCAGCTTATGCTAATTTGAAGTAGAGTTAAGTTATATTTAAACCAGAGGTAGAAACCTCTCAGTGTGAGAGAGCTTTTAGTCTCAGATCGCGGTCATTCTATTCGACGTTCGCCTGACCAGCTAGCAGTTAAATTCTAAGCCATAGTGCTTGCTACGTGATTGCTTATTGAAATAAATCCAAGTGCACTAGTATTAGTAAATTTTGCTACGCACCATTTAGTTAGAGGCCAACTCCGCGTAGAGCTCTGTGAGCAAAGATTAATTGAATTTCTATTTAGCTTTAGTTTAAATTTATCTGATAGTTCATTTAGACCCAAGTGTGGTCATTTACTTTCTGTATCCCTCCCGAGTTGGGAAGTGATTTGTAAATAATATTGATTTAATAAAAGAGGATTTTAAATCCCTTTCAAGTGCAGTTATTCTACCACTTAAACACAGTATCTACAACCAGAACATAGCTGCATTCAGCTCCCTGTTCCAGATCAGGACTTAAGGACATTAAGGAGTTTCACAAAGATGTTTGCCAAGACTATGCACAGAACACTCAGTCTTGACAATTTTAATTATAAAATAGACATTATTACGAATAATTAACGTATCTTCTAAACGAAAGACAGCAAAGCCAGAAGAAGTTATTCATATGATATGTCCATTAAACCATCTCTTAATTTACGTATCCATCAGTTTTTATCAAATCGTAGTTTTGATACAATAGTATCAGGTATATGCCTCAGTTTCACAAATTCTACCTCTGAAAACATTGCTTACTACGTTCAGAATTTCGAGAAATATTCGATTTCAGCATTAACATACATACTTTCAGGATTAACGGTCAAATTATCAAAATCACTTAAATATCTTATGGTATTTCTGCAGACATTGGACTCAAAATTAACCTTCCCACGTGCTTGGAGCTAATTAAATTTCATAAATTAATTAAAACTAATCCGCAGAGTTATGTGCCCAAAATGAATTGTGGGTCTGTGCTTCGAACATTCTTCATCTCAAGAAGAATGTTGTGGCGGTCTGCACGTAATAAATAGGAAGTGTAAAGATACAGCGTGGATAAACACTGGGAGGCTTGGAAGAGTTAACAGTAATTTTTCACAATATTTAAATGTTTATTTCTTCTTCACGCTGATTTGGTTATGAAAAATTTAGATAAATTTAAACTATGTTTAAGATCAGTAATAAGCGATGATTGATCATATTAAAAGTTTATGGCGTAATTTAATTTTAAGTATTTAATTGAATTATTTTTTCAAATTACTGAAATTTAATAATAACATTTCGAAAAAAAAAATTAGAGATAAATGTTTTAAAGAAACAGGTTTTTCAATTATGAAGTCTCCTTCTTTTGCATATCATACACTAAGTCGAGAATCTTGAAGAACTAAGGAAGCTATCGCTATGTCTTGTTAAAGAAACAGAAATGTGAGAAAGAAGTAAAAGACCCTTTTGAATTTAATAATCAAATAGCTGAACAGAAGGCACTTCTTGTGCTTACAAAATCAGCCAGTATTTTTGGCATAACTCAAGGAATTTCAAATTAAACTAAATCTTAAGATAGCTCAAAGGCTACACAGAAATAGTTAACGCGCAAGTTGCCTCAAACCTATACCTGCGTAACGAGCACAATTGGCGAGAAAGAAAGCAACGCCGAAGACAGATTTCTTAAGTAGAATTTCAATTATTAACGTGGCCTTCAACAGACGGAACACGCTCTGTTTGAGTATAATCTAAAACTTCCTTTTAAATAATATTTATTTCTACTACATTTGAATAAGTGCGAAATAAAATTTGCATTCTGGTAGAAAAACGGAAAGGGACAAATGACAATATAGATTCTAAATATTAAATAACTGATTAAATAAAATAAATAAAACATTTATCAATAAAAATCTCTGGACTGGATTACTTGATTACGGCTAAACCCTCTAGGTCTATCTGCCAGGTCTATCTGAAGGTGTACCTTCCCGCAGGACTTCTTAAGGGGAAATCGGAACTTCACATTAGACATGGAAGAACAACAAAAACTTTCTCACGCAGCCAGCTTATTGGGCAGAATTTGAATTCGGGTCGAACTACCTGTGTTTACTCGCCCTAGTAGATGCCAATAAATCCACACTTAACACACTTAAGTTATAAGGTATTTCTCCCGCCTTCTTCGCATGCCTCCGGGGTGTAGTAGCCAACACACTCGATGCGTATTCGAGAGATCCGTGGTTCGAGTCCCGTTGAAGGCATTGTTCATTTTTTTATCTCACCTGCTTCCGAAATAACCTAATGTCTCTACACTGCCGCCCGAACTAGAAAAGGTGGTGGATGATGATTCTCCACCACCAGTATTTGGCGACTGGGATCTCCAATCCCCAGTTGCTCTTTAAAAGGGGGAGTATATAAGGTATTTTGCCCGTCTTCGTGGTGCAGTGGTCGGCATAGTCGACGCGTATTAGTGGTTCGAGTCCCGGGAAAGACATTGCTCATTTTCCATTTCTCCTGCTTTCAAAAAGTACCTAATGTGTCTACAACGTGACTGGATTAATTATTTCTTAAATAGTAGTCAGGAAAGGCCAAATTCATTAGTCATTTAATACTTTTATCACAAGAAATGTGTCCAAGTTACATAACAAGGAGGAGTACACGGGTGTTATATCCGCGAGGAAGATGGGAGCTTAGTTTAGGTATTCATGAAGAACATCTTAAGGGATGAATCCTAAAGTCGGCTAACACTCTTCTCCTTCTGCCAAGATCTCGAGAGGACTTCCGACGCAACATTTTAGGTGCCTTCATGGCGCAGAGACATTGTACACTCACGAACATCTCCGGAATTACAACCCAAACAATGATATGACAATTACACGCTTAACAATGTGTCAACAGGGAGGGTAAATAGTAGGTGAGTTTTTCAACCTCTTAAAAAAAGACTGTTAGAAGAGCAGCGAAAGTGTTTTTGTCCATAAGGAGTTAAAAAAGGTATTTATACATGTTTAGAAGGATTTCGATAAAAGTTGTGAAACGATTCAAAAACAGTAGTGAAAGGCATGATATTAAAATTTCTTACTGCAAAATAAGCAACATTATTAATCCGGAAAGGAAAAAACAGTCAATCATTAAACCTAGATGGAAAGAAGTTTCCAAACGAATACCCGAAAAAAAAGTATGTATTGTTCCTAATGTTTCTAAAATTAAATCTTTAGTAACAAAAGAAAATCTACTGATTCAAATATAAATTTGGGAGATCTTTAAATTTATCTGTAGCAAAAGTAAATAAATAAAGCAAGATACACAACTTAAAAAAGCTGAACAACACAGTACGTTGAGTAGGCATACGGTTGAACGAAGACCAATTTGCAGAAGCCTGTATGAGAACTATTTCGCAGGAAATAAATGGAAATACATTTTGACCCTCGAAGATTTATCTCAATGACGGAGGAAGTCTATTTATTATCAAAAACGAAGAGAAAACAAAATGTGGAAACCTGGTTCCATGAATGCAAAGGAAGTTCCAGTAAAGCGTTTATAACTGTTGCTGGAGTCTATTACAGTAGACAGATAAAAGTAATAAGAGTTGGAAAACGTGTTACAATCAAATCAACGTACTATCAAGAGGAAAGTTCTACGTCCGATATTTACAGAAGAAATTCCATTTTATTTCCCAATGAAAGTCTTTCCTAAGTTTCAAAGAGCAAAACTCCATCCAAACAAAGCAATACGTCACATACTTTGAAAAGTACCATTGCATTGCTTGAAAAAATGAAGACTGAAACAGGTATTACATATAAACATTTTCAATGTATTTCTGCAAAGACTCTTGACATTTCATCTCTGGACTATTGTGACTATGGTTTCTTGAAATGAGCTCTTTCTAGGCGCAAACCCACCACGATTGATAAACTTTCGGAAAGTTATGAAATAGAAATGGAAATCATCAATTCTTGGGAAATTTACGAGAAGCTCCTCCATCACGGAAATCACGATGCACACTTATTGTGAAGAAAAAAGGCAATAATATTGAGCATTTTAAAAAAAAGTTGTTTACATTTTAAAAATTAATTAAACGGCTCCAATATGGTTATAAAATGTGTAAACGCCGACTGTATTTATCTTTCATACATGTAACAGTTATATTGCATTTGTTTCTGCCTGCATTTATAATATTCTAGCTTTAACTAATAGGGAACTAGGTTCGACTTTGCTGTTATTGCCCTGTATCGCTCACAGACAAATTAGCTAAATTTTAATTGCAGAGAATCAATGCATTAGTCAATAAAAGCGGCCAATACGTATGTTAAAATAGACATTTCCCGAACTGAAACAGGAACTTAATTACAATTGTCGATTCCTTTACAACAGACCATAATTTAAGATGTCACTAATGGAAGTCCAGTAATTAATTTTAAAGTGTCTCGATGCAAGTTAAAGGAGGCCTAATTAAATCTAAAGGCTTTCCTCGAACATGGTTCAACATTAGGTATTAAATTTGCTCAAGTTGTCCCTACAAGCACCAGCACAACTACTAACAACTGAAGTAGCTGATCAAATGTGCACGGGTATTCCACGGTTGCTGAATGCATGAACATTTCTTAGTTGCTCAGTGCCGGGACTTGCCACCTATTCTTGAATATTCAATTAATTTGCACACTTACGAAACAATAGGGAATTGAAAGAAATTCAACAGCAAAGTGTTAACTAAAAACCAGGCTGTTCTGAACCCATCTACATAATGCGTGAGATATTTTCTGTCTCCTCACGGAGCGGCTGAATGGTTCATTGGTAAGCATGTCTGGATAGCAATCGAGAAGTTCAGGTTCTTTTCAGGTTCGAGTGATTAAGGCAAAGCCTAAAGAGCTATTTGCCTAAGGGAAGGGATACCTTCGTGGAGGGCTGTCTAAGGAAAACTGGCTCGTATACACGTTTTACAGATGAGGAAAACTACTAAAACGCCCATGCAGCCAGCCGTTCGCAGGATCCGAACCGAAAAGTTAGGAAGTAGAATCTCCACGAGGCCCATCGGGGATTTCTTCGGTTTCTTTGCTTCGAGTGGGCGAGACGCTAAAATTTCATCATAACAGGCTTTCATTCACAGACTAAGTCTCACCGCAATAACTGTGCAGCTATAAACCCCAATTTTGAGGGAGAACATTCCGGAGGGCTGTTAAAGGGCATTCTGCATCTCTTTGCCGTACCATCAGTTATTCGAGAATCATCATTCATTTCGGTTTTGAGCGCCCCTTTGCCCCGCATACATTTGCCGCCCTTACAAACGTCTATGCCTTCTCCGGGATTCGAATTCGTAGTATAGCAATCAGCATCACTAGCCACACCCCTTCGCTAAAGGGGTGTTGGAAGGCAAAAATCTTCAGAAAATATTGATTTGGGATTTTTGCACTTTCAGATTCTCTACACTTTCAGCTTTCTAAAAACACTATACTTTAATCTCCATGAAATTTAGAACTTTAAAAAATTTAGTTTTATTTTATCATCGAATGCTTTGATAAATGCGGAGTTTTACATAAAAACGCGTTTTTCTCCAAACGTGATTTTTTTTTACACTCGATGTACCTTTTCTCAGGAACTACTGCTCCCAGGTACCTAAACTTTTTATGGCTTATTTGTTACATTTTCTAATATTTACTGAAATGAGCTTTTTGTGATAAATTAAGATAAAAAAATTTCACAATTTTTTTTTGCGTGAAAAAAGTGCTAAATTTTACTATGCGTAATAAAATAGTCTATAAATTAGTCTAAAATTCAAAATGTTTCAAACGTTCACTTCAGTATAATCAGATAGGTGTACGTGAATTACACAAAAAATTTCAAGAGTATATCTACAGCAGATTTTGAGAATGGGTACATCGAAAATGGCCATTTAACATTGTCGGTAAAGGGGGTTCCGACACCCCTAAATTCAGCCCCTTAAGTGGGGAGAATTTAAGGTACTTTATCCCTCCTTACGCCGTGCCTTAAAAGAATAGATAACAAAGAAGTTTGCGCGATTATTTTTAAAATTTTTAGAACATAACGCTAAATAGCCAGGAGAGAAAACACGCGAGGACGTATAAAGGGCAGGTTTAAAATAATGGATATATATTACAAAGACCCCTCTTAAAAAATATGAACTCTTCAGTTTTAACAAAAGAACTAATATAAATTTTCCTGAAAATAGATGCTGTATATTTAACAGTAGGCGGATTATGAATATCTCTTGACTCATAACATGATCCAAACTCTTAGGTTTTGTAAGAAGTAAGCATCTGTCTAGGTCCCAAAAGTCGACGAAGATAAATCTTGACGGATCCATGATTCATGATTCCAGATCTATAAATCAGCCCTGGCTAAAAGAACGTCAACTTGAGAAGAAATTTTTTTTCATAAAACTGCCTTTCCTTACTTTCTTCCACATGTGAAACAGAAAATAAGTTTAATAAATCGTAATAAAAAAAATCTGATGTGTACACCACATGACTTCCTTGTACGGAATATTAAATTATACGCATTTTGCATTTCATTTAAATTTATTGGATTGAATTAAATCTACTTTACCGATAGTGCATAAACTATGCTAGAGTAAATGCACTTTTCAAAATTCACTGGATTTGTTTACCATAGCGACACTCTGGCGCTACGTTCACTTAACAGCGTTACATCTCATTCATTTTATAACTCAGAATGCACAAAAATTATGTACATCACCTGAAGAATTATCTAATCGTTGCCACATGTTCTATTCAAATGCTATGATAAATCTAAACCGATGTATAAAAGAAATTATACAAACAAACAAACAAAACAGTTTTTCACAGACGATTCAATGTTTCTGATTCAATTAATTCAGTTCTCACTTCGCGACAAGGCAGAAATGCCTAAAAACTCAAAATATTTGTATTAAAAATACGAAGCAAATCTTAAAAAACTGATTTCCTCGAATAAATTCCGGAATGGATTAAGCATGATTTATTTCTCAATAATAAAAGAAGGCGTTGTCTTTGTTGTTGCGAAGATTAGTTTCTCTAGATTGGCAACAAATCCAATAGTCTCCTAAGCTTCAAATGTAAACAAAAATGTCCGCCATGAGAAAAATGATTAGGCTAAGCCGCATTAAACAAATTTTAAACTGTTGATAATTCTACAAATCTTGCATTCAGATTTACTAAAGGTATATAAACCTTAACCGGAAGCTACGTACAACATAATTCAATCATTTTTAAAGTAACAAATGCACAATTTACCGATATATAAGAATAAAAAAACTGAACTCACTGAACCGAGTAACAGAGTGGATATATATATATATATGTGTGTATATATATATACACTTTTTGTGGGGCCGATTGCAACCAAAATAAAAAAACTGAGCGGAGTTACAGAGTGGGTGTATGTATATTTATATAGCTTTAGTGCGACCGTTTGCAACCAAAAAGAAAGGTGCACATCTGCATGTTATAGCAGTCCTATATACAAACTTTCAACGTTCTGATGCGTTCTAACTCGTTTTTGAGTTACGCAAGATGCCTACGTATGTACAGAGACCATGAAAAAATATCTCCTGAATCCATTTTAAAACAGTTTGGGTAAATAGAGTCCTTTATACTGTGTTTACGTACAGATGTCACGCAAAAACATCATTAAATTGCATTCGATTGCGGTCAAAAACAGAAACTTTTATTTATAAATTTCGTTAATATTTTAAAATTAATCTCTAGTTTCTAAAAATCTTTGAAAAGAGAAAGGAAGAATAAAGTGTGTTTCTATTTATGACTAGACAAGCATAATTTTAAAATTGTTGAGATCACTTTTAGTTTGTAACAGCTATTTTAAGTTTAAACATGCTTTACTGTCTATTGGCGTTTCCCATCTATTATTTCCTGCCAGAATGAAGTTTCAGTATCGCATTTTATACAAATGAGTTAGAAGGAGTATTTAGGGAAAGTTCAACTTACTTCGAAAGAGAGCGCTTAGGAGTCCTCAGTGGACTCCTAAGCTCCTAAGCTCGCCTTCTGGCTACTTCGTTCTTGAATTTACTTCGCTCGGCCATATTGTACGTGCCTGCTGAGAATTGCCGGTTAGGTTAATTTAAGGGCCAACTGCGTTAGGCATTTATGTCTAACGTCGGGTAAGTCTATTTAGTTTAGTATTAGATTAGTTTCTTATCCTGATTTAAAAGCCTGAGTGGAGGCCTTCCTGTGAACCCGACAAGGGGCCGGCTGTTATCATTTCTTTGAGAGAATAAAATGG
The DNA here is from genome assembly GCA_000611955.2 of Stegodyphus mimosarum. Lineage (NCBI taxonomy): Eukaryota > Metazoa > Arthropoda > Arachnida > Araneae > Eresidae > Stegodyphus > Stegodyphus mimosarum. The sequence continues at coordinate 580,965 of KK119530.1, read as the reverse complement.
TATTTCAACCCTTCAACGGTTTTAGTTGTAATTGTTTGAACTCAGCGATTATTCGCTACTAGGTTCCCCGACATCATATCTAGACAAAGTAATGAGGAACATTACAAAATTAATAAAAGAAATTAATTAAAGATAATTAAAAATATCTGAAAGGTTTCAGATTTTAAATTACGTCCAAAAAGGCGTTTTCTTAACATTTTGTGAGTTACTTTTATTTATTGAATATCATGTTCTTCGCATTTAAACCATAAAGTTCAGTTAAAGAACAATATCGCAAAATAATTTTAAACTGAGCATATCTTTCTAATTTCCTATTCGCAATCTCACGCGCTGGAGATAAAAATGTTTTTTCTGTACAATATTGCCATTGCCCGTTTTGATATCCTCGAGTTTGTTGATCAAAAATTCGTTAAAGTTTTACAAAATATGAAATCGTTAATAAAACAAATTCCAAATTTCAAATTTTGGCTTCCAGATGCCCATATTCGCAGTAGGATTATGTCATTCAAAATTCGATGGCTCTAGGTACCGTCGTTATATCACAATGCGAGAAACATGCATACATATATGCGGGTTATTCATTATTTAATTTCTTTAAATATAATACAGGGGTGCAATATTTGGTGGCAACAATTTGAAAACTGATTCAGACTTATAATGCTTCCGACGCAAAATTGCAAAAAGAAAACAATAGTCCTTCAGGGACAAAGCCCCTTTGGACTAAAATGTAAAATTTTGAAAAAATAAAGTCAGAAACTAAAATTTTGCATATTAAAAATAATACCCCCCTCCGCGCCCAAAAAACCCAACACTAACTCTATAATCAAACTACCGCTGCAACAATGTCAAAGAATTTAATCTTTTACAACTGCCATTGCAGCTGCTGATTCATCTTTTAGTTTTTCTTTTATTACTCCTTTTAGGAAGCATGAAGCGCATAAAATAAAATTCAGTAACTTCACGTGATTTATAAATAGACTTGTTACGTATTTGCTTTCTAACTCATTAACAAATTTCTATTTACATCGAAAAGTGTTTCTGAGATATTTACGAAAATCGTATAATCATGTACAACAAATGACTAATGCATTTTCATGAAATTATGCAGTGGTTACGAGGCACTTTTTGGTGCACTTTTATAACACATCCTTTTAACGCAAAAGTGTTATCAGTAACAGTATTTAATGTGCTATCTTACATTAAAAAAACTGTAACATGTAGACATAATTCAGAACTTTCTTGTAGAATGCTGCATGAGAATTTTATGGAGCGATTTCTCTACGCTTTGCATGACAGCTCCAGTAACACTGGTGTCAAACATGATTTTGCCTGTTACAGAACTGCAACATGCAAACGTGGTTCAGAACATTTTGGCATATTTGCTGTATGAAGTTATTGCAGGCACAGTTCGACCGTCTGAAACGCAACCCTGGCTGGCATTCTGCCAAAACACATAGACTCGTCCAAAAGGGGCGTTATTAGTTGCTGCGACGTGAAAAGTCACGGGAAAGTCTTCTCTTCCCCGGAAAGAGATATGCTGGAGGGAAAGAAAGTCCCCATCCTTCCACTCTATTTTGAGAATAATTCGGTCCGAATGGCGCATGCGTGTTTGGTCGCATGTTCATGGTCGCTAATGAGGCGGTCGAACTATAGTTGTATTCTTTACAGGTTACACTAAGATCCTCAACACGAAATCGGACGTGATTTTCTCCATTTTAGAACTGTAAAATACAGACGTGATTCAAAACTTTCTGGTAGAACGCCGTAAAAACGTTCTTGTAGAATGTTGCGTTCTTTACATGTCACATTAAAGCGCCATCCACACCGGCATTTGACTTGCGTTTGTACGTTTCAAAGCTGTAAAATATAGTAATGCTTCAGAACGTTCAAGTAATATGCCGTATGAACACTGTTTCTAAAATGTTCTTTGCACGTTACACGAAAGTGCCATTAATACCAGTATTGAATATGCTGTTGTCCATTTTAGAGTTGTTACATGTAGGTCTGATTCAGAACGTTTTGTTTGAATGTTCTTGACCCGTTCGTCCATAACCATTCGTTGAATATTTTGACACCAACTGAATAGAACATACTTACGTCTCAGAGCATCTCCAAGAGGAAGATTATCTGAACCAGGGACGCGTAATGGCAAACCGCACATTGAGTTGATCAATGTTAACGAATTTCGCTTGCTGCGCATGCTCAATAGTGTCCCGTTGCCGTGGGAGAAGATACTGGCGAATAAAAGTAAACAACCCTACACAAGCCTGTTCGTTAAGTAAGCCTTAGCGATTCTTTACGATTGCAATACTATGGACACTTTTTTTGTGCTTATTGTACTCGCTTCTGTTTCATTTCATTTCGGTTTATTTTGTTCATAAACATTACATTTAATATCAGTTATTTGTAATAATTTCTTTGGCTTTAATTCAGTCATTTAAACTAGATATATTCCTTAAGTTGTTTAAGTATTTATGAATGGAACGCATGGTAAATAATCGATTGCTTTGATTCCTCAGAAGTACAATCAATAAACAACATCATGTCATGTTTCCTGTTTTGTAATCTTTCTGAAAGGAAAATTTGGGGAGTGTACAATTGATAATTTACACCTAAGTAATGAAGCAACGTACAACCTAATAAATTTTTAAATCCTGATCTGTTTACGTGCAGATAACAGAACATCAACCATATACCATATTATCTTCTTTTAAAATTATGCCAAAGTGGTAATTGTGCCCAATTCTGTTCTGGGCATGCGCAGTGTGCGTAATTCGTTTAAGATTGTTCAACTGAATGTGCGGTCTGCCATTACGCACTAGGGACGTATTTTACTTAATTAATCATATCCTTATAAGCTTCTATACCAACACTACAATACTTGCGTATAACGATACCAAACTCTAAGGGAAATACAATAATGTAAAAGGCAAAACAGGAACTTGATACAGAAACTAAAACTCTATCGATTTCAAGGGCGATCCAACAGAAATCTCTCTTTTCCAAAAGGGAGAAAAAGGTCTTCTCTCAAATGGAATGAGCGATGACAGTATTTTTACCGAAAAATTGGAGGGAAAGGTGATTGATTCGCGCCGAGAAACACAAATCTTATGTTGGAATAGGAGACATGAACAAATATACAATAACTAATCATTGTTGGGAACTTAATCACAATTTTTAATTTGGTTCCGCGAAATTTATGCACAAATCTTCAGTTATTGCAATGAACTTCTTTGAAGGTTTTTCACATTCAGAAAAATTAATTTTCTTTAGTTAAAGGCATCAATTCCAATTCATTCCTTCCAAATCGTAGTTGGAAGTTTAATCACAATTTTGACACTCATTCTGGAAAAAATATTCATAAAGCTTTTTTTCTTCGTGAACCGAATATTCTTGAAGATTTTTACATTCACAAATATTGATCACCTTTAATTAACAGCATTTTCCCAATCCAGTTCTTAATAATTATTTTATAATTAATTTGTCACGTTTCGTTGCTCTTTTCCTATACAGATGGCGCCACGTTCGCGTTAGCTTCGCAGACTGGTTTCTGTATAAATATAGTCATCGCTCCTCCCATTTTGCTGATTTTTTTTCCTTCTGAAGAAGAGAGATCTGTATCTGTTAGCTCTTGAAACTCTACTTTATTCAAAATTTACACGAAAATATGATTTCTGTTATGTTTAATCTTAAACATAACGATATATTTGTTTCTAAGTTTCAAACCTTCTTCTGGAAAGTCCTTTACTCTGACAATTTCTTTCTTTCTGACTGCTATTCACACTACTAAAATGTACAACTATTATCGCTAACTGTGTTGAGAAAACAAACAGAAGAAACGCTTATTCTTCAATTTTCTGCACTATTGAACTGAATGGAGGAGACAGCGTAGTGAGGGGTGAAGGAGTGAATATTTGTAAGATGGAGACTTCGAACAACATAGGAACATCCATCAAAGACACTAGCCGGCGAGTACCATGGAAATTAATCAAGTTAACCTTCAATACTCAGTTTTTCTGAAATCTGTTTTAGGAAATTCATAATTAATACTATTTTCCATTAAACTGAGAAATCTTCAGAAATTTCGTAATCATTCACATCTATTTGGTAAACACGAAAATTAAATACCATTATCCTTGTTATTAATCTGCATAATTTTCTATTCGTATTTTAGGTGCCGTCTATATGGTATAGTTGTTAGGGGAGCTGACTGCGAAACCGAAGGTCCCGGGTTGAAATCCCGGAAAAGGCATGGTTGTAATTGTTTGTCCCTTCATAAGAGATAACGGTGGCCGCCTGTTACACGCCTCCACAACAAAATGGCCACCACTTTCGGCCTTAGGAGAGGCCAATGTCGAACAAAAAGACAAAACAGTACCCGCAGTTTTGTTTTACGCTAATGCTTCTTACGAATAGTTCTTTCATCGCTGTGGAATAAAAATAATGTTTTTAGACGGGTCCCGGTTACCCCTCTTTAAGTTATTTTGTATCAATTGCATTCTGAATAATTTAGATCGGAAAACATTCTGTTCTCTTTGGATGAACTTTATACACAATCGACGAAAACAAAATAATTCTTATTGTTGTTTTATTGAAATTTCCGTTAAATAATTACCACGATTCAAACCAAACACTGTAGAACGAACGCCCCCTTCCTTCTCAATCACTTAAGTGCACTACAGGAATAAACTGTCACTTTAAAAATACCGGCTCCGTAAATAAAAGTGGCTCTTAAAAATAGATTTCTTTCTGTATTAATGGTTTCGTCTTTGGAAAGACACGCGAGTGCCACCGCTGACCAAAAAAGGGGGGAGCCAATCAGAGCAAGTGCTCGACATTATTACTTAACGGATTCGGAGTCGTTAGAAGCGGTGTGTGACGAGAATCGATGCCGACCAATTCACTCCACCATCACGTTCTTATTTCCAACCAGCAGAGGTTTTCACTGCCAGCAAAAAAAAAGTGCTTAGGAATCCGCTTTACCGTCGAGGCTTGAATCATGTTTATAGCTGGGTTCGAATTAGAGTAATTGGGAACCAGACGTGTGTGCTTGGAAATCTGGGCGAAGACACTCGTAACGTACTGGATCTTCTCACCTGTATGTCTTAATCAACCTCTGCTCAACAGGAACACTTTGAAGAATACATATTAAAGTGTGAATAAAAGGCAGAATGAAGCTTTCTCATACTGTTGCCAATTCGGTTATCAAATACTGAATATTCTTTGTGAGACCTAAAGCTCGAAGAAAGAGAGTATATATAATTTGAAAAATGAGGTTACAACGTGTATTATTTCCATTTATTTTTAAACCAAAGGAAGCGTTAGCTGAGAAGGGCTATTAGTCTCGAAACGGAGTTTTGTGTTGAATCATTTAAATGCGATGTATCGCTTTCAAATTGTCGCCACCAAATATTATGTTTCTGTATTATATTTAAAAAAGACTAAATAAGGAAGAATCTGCATGATGTATGCATGTTTCTCGCAAACCTAGAGATATCCAAATTTTATAACGTAGTCCTACACAAGAATATGGGCACCTGGAAGCCGAATTTGGATTTGTTTTATTGCTTATTTCATATTCTGTAAAACGTGAACGAAGTTTTGATTAATAAACTCAACGATTTCAAAAAGAGCAGTGGCAACATTGCTCTCTTTAAAATCGCGCGCTGGACACAAAAACATGTCTACCGGAAATTCTAAATGTACGCTGTTTTTAAATATTCTTAGTCCAAAGTGGCGTTGCTCTTTGCAAAAACAAATGCTCTGGAAATGTGTCTGTAAATAAAAAAAAAGCCCGTTTAGCAATAATGTAAAATCTGAAAAAATTTCAGATTTTATTTTCTTATTTGTATTATTTTATTTTATTTTTTAGACTTATATAGACTCATTCATTGGATATACAAAGTAGTTAACATCTACAGAGATATTTATAATCTGCATCATTTTAAAGAAGAAATTTTATTTCAATAAAGATGCAGAGACATTAGGTTATTTCGAAGCAAGAGACATGAAAAATGAGCAAGGCCTTCGCCGGGAATCAAACCACGGATCTCTCGGTTACGCGTCAATCGTGCTGACCACTACACCACGAAGGCACGCGAAGAAGGCGGGAGAAGTACCTTATATACTCCCCCTTTTAAAGGGCGACTGGGGATTAGGGGCCCCAGCAGCCAAATCGACGTAATGGAGAATCATCATCCACCACCTTTTAGTTTTTCACATGTTTTGAAAATGCTCCATGCAACACATTTTTAGTTAAAAATGAACGATACTTGGAAGAAACTATCTTGTTATATGTTACAAAATGATCTGTGTAGGCATTGGATATGAGGTTATTAAGAAGTTTAAACTTGTGATAATGTTTAACAAAAGATGATATTTTTCCCAAAACTGGGTATAAATTCAGAAAAATACTTTTTAAAAATTTCCGATAAATCATACTCAATAATGGATACACAAAAGCTTTTGTCAAGTCTTTATAACTAACTAAAAGGAATTAACTAACTAAAAGGAAACATTAACAGACTGTATCACTTTTCAAACTGTTGCCACAAAATATTGCATACCTGTATTATATTTAAAGAAATTAAATAATGAAGAATGTGCATAAATGTATGTATGTTTCTCGCATTGTGATAAAACGACGGTACCTAAAGCCATCGAACTTTGAATGCCGTCATCCTGCTGCGAATATAGGCATCTGAAAGCCCAAATTTCAAATTTGGAATTTGTTTTATTAACGATTTCATATTTTGTAAAACTTTAACGAATTTTCGATGAACAAACTCGAGGATTTCAAAGCGGGCCATGGCAACGTTGCACAGAAAAAACATTTTTATCTGCAGCGCGTGAGACTGTGTGTAGGAAATTCTAAAGATATGCTGAGTTTAAAATTTTGCCATATTATTCTTTAACTGAATTTTATGGTTTAAATGCGAAGAACATGATATTCAATAAAAAAAAGTAACATACAAAATGTTTAAAAAAACTCCCCTTTGGACGTAATTTAAAATCAGAAACCTTTCAGACTTTTTTTTTTTTTAATTTTATTTTTAGTCCAAGGGGACTTTGTCCTTGAAGGACTATTGTTTTTGTTTTGTTATTTTGCGTCGAATCACTAAAAGTGTTGTATGATTTTTCAAACTGTTGCCATCAAATATTGCAGCTCTATATTATATTTGGAATAAAACGAAGGTACCTAGGGCCATCCATTTTTGAATAACGTACGTTTCCACCAGAATATGTGCCTCTGGAAGCTCGAATTTGGAATTTGTTTTATTAACGATTTCATATTTTGTAAAACATTAACGAATTTTCGATGAACAAACTCAGACGATTTAAAAGCGAGCCATGGCAACGCTCTACGGGGAAAAAACCCATTTTTATCTCAAGCGCGAGGAACTGTGTATCAGAAATTCTAAAAATAGACTCATTTTAAAATTATTTTGAGATTTTGCTGTTAAACTGAATTTTATGGTTTAAGTGCGAAGGACATGATATTTATTAAATAAAGGTAACACACAAAATGTTAAAACAATGCCTCTTTGGATGTAATTTAAAATCTGAATCCTTTCAGAATTTCTTTTATTTATTTTAATTTTTAATTTAAAATAAATTGAAATTTTGAACATATATTTTATAACTGACATGTATAAATGTACATGTATAAAATTTCTTGTTGAAAACACAAAAACCTAAAAAACTAATTTTTAAAGTCCCCCATCCCCTTAAAAGATTACTCGAAACATGTATTTTATATAAAAAAATCAAAGTCATTCTTTTATACAAGGGTATGTTTTAGGATGGTTATCATGTGCAGAGCTTAGAGAAAACTACAGTTCAAGAGGTATTTTATTCAATAAAAGTTTCACAAAACATTCTGTCTTGATAGAGTCGTACATCAATTTCATCACCAAATATTTAGGCAGACAACTTAAGCAGTAAAAATAGTATTTTATGATTGAAATTTATGAGCATATTATATTCACTTTGCTTTGAGGAGAATTTCAAAATTTTGGTAAATAAATAACTTTCATAATACTTCAAAAGCGTATCTCGGTCAAACACAGCAAAAAATACCTAATATATAATAATAAGACAAGAATTTATAGCTTGGCGTAAAGCCAGATAAGGCATTATCTTAGGAATATTTATTATATAATGAGATTATTCCACAAGATCTATACATTTTTAGCCTCAATGTTAAGTCTTTCATATGCTACATGTGCGTCTGTTCTGTAAAATATATGTAAGTTATATGATATGTTAATGTAAACGTTGTGTAGCAGACTTATATTGTAGAGATGTTAGAGCTTTTCTTCGAAGCAGGAGACGCGAAAAATGAGCAATGTTCTCGTCGACACTCGGACCTGACCCTCTCGAATGCGTGCCAGAATACGAAAATACGCGAATATGAAAATAATCTCGAGTGAGTCATGCGGCCAGTCGTCTGCTGCGCTGTGATTACTGTTCTGAAGCAAAATTTTAATTCTTTGAGAATGGCATCCTTTTTGATAAAGAAATAAGCAACACTTCTAGCAGAAGAACTTTTTTGATGTACAGTGTCTCACGAAAGTGATGGGACACTTGTGCTTTACAAAAGGAAACTGTGGTAAAATAAATTAAAAAAACATGTAAAATTTTTTGTGGGTGTGTTTCCTACTTAAATTTAATAACAATTATTACATAACATACATTTTCTCAAAATATTAAAATATAAATTTAATAAAAATACATTTGTTTAGAACGGAGCAAAAAATGGCTCACATAAGTGATGGGACAGTTACTTTTCCACCAAATATTTATCCAAAAATTTTACTTTTTAAAAGGTTTTAATATTTTATTGGATTTCCTTTTACTTTTTAAAACATGATTTAATCTTCTTGGGATGGATTCGAATAATGTTTTTGTGATTTCTGGAGTGATTTTACCCTATTCTTCTTGAAGCACCGATTTTAATTGTTGTTGTGAAGAAATGGTGTGTTTGCGAATTCTTGATTCCAATTCTTGCCAAATATTCTCTATGGGATTTAAGTCTGGAGATTGTGGTGGTGTTTTTATTATTTCAGGACAGTTATACAGCAGCCAGAGTCTAACGTTCAAAGCAGTGTGCTTGGGGTCATTGTCCTGGTAGAATTTAAAATCGTTATGAAGGTTCAATTTTCGTGCTGAAGATTTCAAATTTTGATTTAATATGCCAATATACTTGTTCCGATCCATTATACTGTCAATAAAAACAAGATTACCAACTCCAGCGGACGACATACACCCCCATACCATAACTCCTCCTCCACCATGTTTTACTGCTGGCACCAAGTTCTGTTTGCGAAATTTTTCCCTGGGTTTCTCCACATCAAGATTCTACCATCAGAACCAAATATATTAAATTTACTCTCATCAGCAAATATAACTTCATTCCAGTAATCAAAATTCTTATTTATGTTGGATTTTGCGAAAGCCAGTCTGAGTTTTCTATTCCTCTCACTTACGAAGAATTTTTTCCTGGCTGTGATATCCAGTAGATCGAATTACTCTTCTAATAGTCTCAGGATTACAAATTACTCCATATAATGCTTGTAAATCGGCAGCAACTTTAGAAGCACTCATTCTTGGATTTTTTTTAATATTTCGAACGATAATTCGCTTTATTCCATCGGATAGCTTTGATGGTCGACCAGGTCTTCTTTTACCCTGAATCATATGATTCTTTTTATATCGTTTAATGATATTGAAAACTGTTGAATGACTCCAGTTAACTGTTTCGGCAGTTTCTCTAATAGATTTTCCACGTTCAATATGCAAATTAATAACTAATTTTCGAATTTCAGGCAAAGTTTCTTTTCGTTTAGCATTCATGGCTGCACAGAGCTAAAAAACACAAAAATTCCAAAACAAACTGGAAAGAAATAATGCAGACGATTTTATAAATTATTGCCAATTGCTTTTGAGTAAAAATAAAAACCCCCAAAAATATTTTTAGACGATTTTTGTTGCATAGTCTAATGGTGTCCCATCACTTACGTGAGGCATTTTTTGTTACGTTCTAAACAATTGTATTTTTATTAAATTAATATTTTAATATTTTGAGAAAATGTATGTTATGTAATATTTGTTACTAAATTTAAGTATGAAACACACCCACAAAAAATTTGTACATGTTATTTTTAATTTATTTTATTACGGTTTCCTTTTGTAAAGCACAAGTGTCCCATCATTTTTGTGAGACACTGTAAATGTTGATTAAATGCTGTAAAGAAAATACATATAACACTTTGTTAATCTTCCTCTGTTGCCTTTACGTGAACGTTTAAACGTACATGATAAGAAGGAGTGCGTGCGTAGATCTATGAGCTGAGGAAGAACACTGCGTGCATTTTCCAGTTCCCTCGCATTTATCTCGAGCATTCCCTGAAGAACAACATTTCTTGCAAGCACAAAGCTGACACGCAAAGGACCAAGTAAAACTGCTGATTCAAACAACGCTGATGAGCATTTTTATGCTTCAAAAAGTCTTTTCTACGTTTGTTTTCAATGAAACATGAATGGATTAACTTTGCCCGAAAACGAAATTCCTAATTTGTTCCGAAGAAGAAATTGCCACAATTAAACATTTAAAGTACTCATTATTTCGCACAAATGTAGTGAAAGCATGTGCTACCTTTGCATCCAGTAAAACAAACGGCATTCTAAAAAACGTTCAATGTTAAGTGCTTTGCATCAACTACCACTGAAAATGGCGAATTCCATTCCAGATTTAACTTACTTTCCCTAGGTCATACACTCGGAATTATTTTTAAACCACGTGTGCTCAGTCAATTTTTCTGTAAAAGGCATCTAAACTTCATTCACATAACGTGATTGAAAATCATGTCTTCATTTTACTACTTTAGTATTATTAATTATCCCTATAGATTTAATTATAAATTTCTATGCATTACATGTTAAAGAAAGTCGTTGATGTCTATTATTTATAATCTGTTACTTTAAAACAGGCACCTCAAGGTCATATCAACTGTCCTCTCATTTACGATAGTAACGTGTGTAGTCATCAACGCACAGAGAATATTAGCAAATCTGAAGATTCAACCTTTTTTCCTCAAAAATCGTTGCCATGGTTATGACTCATAGTATTAGGAAAAGAAATAGCTTTGATGTTCCTATTCTAAACAAAGATCGGCTAAGCCGCTGTTTTGTGGCGTCGGCTCAGAACCTTTCGCTCATTAAAATTAATCGTTTGTTTCTATGACTCATCACTCACTAATAATAACTTGGATGGAAAAGATGCAAAACGCTGTCTGTGTCTCTTACGAGCGGCTAGCGAAGATGAAGGCAAGAGTGGAAAGAATCGAACGAGCAATGGGATCGGAAAAGTTGACTCAATTAAACGCTAATTCGCTGAACTTATTTCTTATATTTTTTTAGTTTTGAGATTCCCTAAAACCTCCTTTCTGCATAGAACTAACAGTAAAATTCTGAAATAAAAATTTTTTAGAAATTTGGAAAGTGAAAAAAATTAAACTCGCTTTTAACGCGAGAAGATAATCATTTTCTTTTCTGGCACGTTTCCAACAAAAGCTCCGCTGATTTTTCGCTATTTAGATCGAAGATTTTAATTCTGGCACTCTTCCAATAAGAGCTGTCTTTGAACTGTGAAAGAGTTACACCCCCGTTCTCTGGAATCGGAGTAAATTCACTCAGTAAAATGAATTGGTTCTTGGAATCAGTTCCGCAGCAGATCGTCAAAGTCTGGCTCTAGAGTAGCATATAGCCCATGACATGCTGTGGGAAAATGTAAAAGCAGAAGAAAATGTTAGATTTCAGGAATTTATTACAGTCATTTGTAATATCTTTCCATGCAGTATCCTCAATTTGGAAAACTACTTCCAAAAGTTTCCTCTCTCCCTGTTACTTCATGTATCTAATGGCTTTGTGGGCAATTTTAGCGAGACGCTGTAAAATCACTAAGAGAATTCCTACTATGGGCGGACATCATAAGCATTATCATTGGATTTACCAAAAGCACCCACACAAACTTCATCCTCACTGATTTTGATATCTCCAAATTCATTAAGCTTCGTGTTTTCAGCCATTTCTGGGCATTATTTTTTACAAATGCAAAACGTAATACAGATATGTTTAAAAAGAAAATAAGCGCCAGAACTTTGTATGGGATTGCCCGCTGTTTGTAAGGAAGAAAATATTTTAAAATACTAAAAAAAATTTTAATTAACTGAATATAAAACACTTCAAGTAACAAAAACATCTGTTTCAGATGAAATAGGATCCACAGTGTTAAAGGAAGCATAATAAGCAACAACAGCCAATGTAACGAGAGAAAATTTGCAGGACTATATTCTGTCGGACAGGAATTTGTCCTCTTCAGTTGGGAAAGTGAAAATGATAGCTGTTGGGGGGTAGAAAATACTTGGGTACGGAAAAACAAAGACAAACATTTCGAGAAGATCTCGCTATATAACAGAAAATAAAGGCATTGGTCCCATCTATTGAATGAAACATGAAAGAAAAAGTTATTAAGAAAAATTCTTGAAAAACAGACGGTAAAAAGTAAAATTTGAATTTTTGAATTAAAAATTTGAATTAAAAATCATTAAACAGAACTGAGAAACTTTTATAGGTAAACTTCTATAGTAAAACGCCTTTAAAAAATCTAATTCAGTGTCAGCCACCTATTAAAATTTTTGCACTTCAGAAGCGATATAGATGTGGTTTCTTGACCAGCAGTGATGGGCAATGGAAAAGTTATGAGTTTCATTTTTGTTTTTTTCCTTTTTTTTAAATCCAAACAGAAGTCTTGTTTATATTCTTAGAAGTAAAATTAGAAGCTATCCGCGTGTGAAAAGTACATTAAGCCTTACTTGCAGTATATACGGAACCGGAGTTGGGTGTTTAAAAAACACCGAACTGCGTATTCCATAGGCAGAAAAAACGAGGTGCACAAGGATTAAACTTATGAAATTTAAAACCAAAAGGAATAACAATAAATTCTTAAAATCGTTCAAAAGAAACAAAAAATATTCATTTTATTTGCTTATATTTTATCTATAAATTTTTATTGCATTTTTCAACTATTTACAGAGGCTGTTCGCACATTTTTTAAACGATTTTGGTAAGCGATAATAAAAAATTGTTTGCTGCAAAAGAAGTAATTGCAATTGTACTATGTTTTTAAAAGTCAAAATTATCGTCTGTGGCTCGAACGTTTTGCTTTTATTCGAAATGGCGAATTTAACGAAGCAGTGGTTCGAAGGCTACATTGACGCTCTTTCCGAAGAGAAATATGCATACTCCGTTATCCAAAAACGATGTGGGACCCATTGCTTTGTGATATCTAAAGCGTCGATAGGTAATATCATCAACAAAAAGGAAAAAACGTCAAATTGGAGCCTCCAGTGGGACAAAAATTCCAAACAAATATCCGAGGAAAAAACTGACATCTTCGACTATTGCAAAGGTACGTTGTTTAATGTTAAAAGAAAATCCCCCTAATTAAAGGACAATTACAAAATCATTAAAATGCTCGGTGTACACTGTAAACAAAATGATAAACGTTGATTTAAATCATAAGAAAGCGAAATAACGCAATGCGCATCATCTTCTTCCAAAGCATATCGCTCGACGCGGGACACGCTGCAGAATTTTAAATGAGAAACACTTATCCAAAGAAAAATGGAAAACAATTGTCACAATAGATGAAGCATGGGTGTATTTAAATGATTGTAACAAAAAAAGAGCCATTTATTATGATAAAAGGGGAGAACAAAATTTAAGTACATGGTTCAAAGAATCGAAGGAAAGTTTTTCTAAGGGATTCATGATTGCTGCTGGTTTCTCCTATAATGGCAAGTTAAAAATAGAGAAAGTGCAAAAAATGTGAAGATTAACTCCAAATACTATCAGAAACATATTTTATCGCCCATTTTTTTGAATGAAATACCATCGTTTTACCCACAGTGCCATTAATCTGTGAGACTCCATCAGGAAAAAGCTAGCAGTCACACATCAAAATCCACTGTAAATTTCCTGAAAGAAATGGAACAAAAAACTGGTATCGAGGCCATACTCTTCACTGATATCCCTACTAAATCTCTCGATGTGTCACCTATGGATTTTTGTGCTTTCGGATTTTTAAAAACTGCATTAACCAAACGTTGTCCCAAAACCCTAACAGGACTCTGGAAAGCTGTTCGGGAGGAATGGGATAGAATACCTCTTTTGACACTTCAAAAGGCATTTTTATCCTGGAAATTGTGGTGTCAAAAGATAGTTTAGAATAAGGTATGTCAAATAGAACATTTAAAACACAAGAATTTTATATAATTTAGTTTCGTGAATACAATATGCATCGTCTAAAAATGTGCAAACAGCCTCTGTATTTATTTTGTTGAGATGACATTGACTGTTTTTTTCTCTTCTTCGGATTATTTTTGTTACTTTTTTAGCATTTAAAAATTTTTCCTCGGGAGATTTTATAACGTAAGTTCCACAATCACGCTGTAAAACGTCCCCGCGCACGACTGCCAAGGTAAAATAACCATGCCCAGAATACTTTGGGATTTTAAGGGGACTGATGATGTGACTGATATATACCTAAATCCTATGTTAAAATTTAAGTACCCTGTCGGTCCTAATTGTGCTATTTAAACCATAAATATTTTTAGAATAATTAATTGATCTGTCTTAATTTTTACTACCTTGTACGAAGTAATAGTAATTGAAAAAGTTTCGAATTTCAGATTTAAAAAAAATATGAGTTTTCGCTATCTTTTTGCGAAAGTTCTGTACATGTGGACAGAATAAAGGACTCTTTATCCAAAACGGATTGTAAAATAGATTGAAAATGGATCTGAAATGGATTTTTTCGTCACTACCTTCCATAACTCAAAAATGATTAGTCGTCGAATGTTTAAACTTTGTATATATGACTGTTTTAACATCTAGTAATGCAACGAACGTTCTTATTGCATTCGGCGATACCAAAAGTGTATCTGTCTCTCTGTCTGTCTGTCTCTCTATCTATATATATGTGTAAGATACAACAATATATGATAGCTGTTTTGAAAAATAGTTGGCGACTTCAAAATTAGCATTCTATATTTGATGCTCTTCCAGTAAATTCATCCTTTCTCCCAAATTTCAAGATCATTCGAATTTACGTTTTTATGCAGGTAATTTCTTCCACTCGGCTTGAGAAAGACAAGTAAGTTTCTTCACCGGCATTGGACAGTTGGTGCGCCCCTTAACTCGGTGATGTAGCTCGTCCTACACCATCTCGATAGCATTCAGGTATGGGCTGCGGGCAGATGAGTGCATTTGGTTGGCCCCATTATCATCACACCATTCCACGGTGGACCTCGCAACATGACAGCTGGCAATGTCGTCCTGAAAGTGACATAGGTCCAACCCGTAAAACTGCCACAACGTAGGAAGCATACTGTCGTCCAAGTGCAGTAGGCTTCGGAATTGATTTTAGCATGAATCCGGACGGTTAGTGCAGCCCATATCGGAAGAAACACTTCCAAATCATAATTCCACCTCCGTCGAACTTTACTGTGGACACAATGCATTCTGGGAGAAGGCATTCTCCAGACAAACACTAAACCCTGTCATTCGAACGGTAGAGGGTGAACCTTTGTGTGTTGAACCAAAGAACCCATTTCCACTGATCAACGATCTGACGAGCTTTGCACCACATTAACTGAGTAGAGTGGTTGGACTCTGTAATCAAAAGCTTATGGGCGGCAGCAGGACCATGAAAACCATGCAGATGTGTTTTCTACGAATGGTATTCATCGCAACAGCACTCTCGGTTGCCTGTTGACACTTCTGGAGTATGTGGGTCATCGGTTGGGTGCAGGTTTTCCTAATTTCTGTAGACAACACCAGTCGACCCTGTCTCCCAGTTTAGCGGGTCTGCCGACTCAGGGCACATTCCGACTATCACTGCCCACCTTTCATTTCTGAATCACATAGGCCACTGTTGAATTTGGGTAATTCAGCTCATCAGATATACCCCTTAACTACCGGCCATTTTTCGGGATATCCAACGATTACACCTTTCTCGAAATCCGATAAGCCTGCACTTCGTAGTATATTGTACGAGACTAATGCAAATGTTGTTCCTACACGATATTTAATGGAGGACGTGACGTATATATCAGGGCCGCAGATATCGACATTTCCATGGGTGTCCAAATATTTATTGGTAGATAGTGTACTTTCAAACACAGATATGTTTTAAATTACGAAAATATTCAAGTTTTGACAATTTCAAATTAAAAAAAATAATTGTGGGCAGATAACGAAAGCTAAGTTTTAGTCCGGTCTTCAGGTTCTTATATTTGGGGACGTTTTATACTCGTTATGATAAAATAAAGATACAAGACGTTTGATTCCTGTACCATGAAAATGAATCGGGATATTTGATTTCAAAATTAGCGATTTTTGATGTCATGTTCAACTTGCCTCGAGAGTTCGGTTTATTAAGTTGGAATAATTAGAGGAAATAAGTTTAAATGAAGTGCAGCAAAATTTTTTATATTTTAAAAGGCGTAAAGCTGTCCACTTCAGATTTTTAATATGAAAATTTATGTTTTGATTAAATTAATTTTATTAACTCGAAGCTCGATATTTTTATTCCTTTATTTTTTCGCAGATCAAATACACTGCTAGGGTAGCAATTTTCAATATGATTTGAATCTTCACTTTGTCGTGCAAATTTGGGTGCTTTCCAAAACTTGTGGCGACGAAGTAGTTGTAACTTTCCGTGTTTCGTATCACGTGCTCGTCTACAACGCAGCTTAAGGAAAAAGGATTATCACCACGTGTTCTAATTTTCGAGGAAACCTCTAAGGAAGCCATTAGAATACAGCGAAGAAATTAGGTTAGTTGCTGATAAAAACTACCCCTCCGTAAATTAACAAATTTTACTGTTCGATGAAAACTAAACGCAGTGGCATGCAAAGAGGGCAGAAGTCATTTTTGATGACTACAATGTTAGGCCTAAATATATTTTTTAAAGTTACGAGATAATGCAGTTTTAAGAGGTATGCTTCAAGAAATAATGTCCACAGCGACTAAGGAGCATGCTATTAACGTTTCGTGCTATGCAGCAGAAGATGCCAGAATGTAAAAATTAATTCATTTCGCGGAAACTATTTTTGATGTAAATAGATTTCGTTGTTTTGTTACGTTATGCTTACAGGTCGGCATACTAAAAAAATACCTGAAGTATTTCTAAACGCATAATGTATTTCCCTAAGGTATCCCAAACGAAGCGAATTGCTGGATATTTTGCCTACTAATTCCTGCTCGGCAGTAATGACTTAGGATATTCCACCTTAGAGCATTCTAGCAGCATAGAAGGATAGGTTGGGCAGCTTCATTTCCCTCATAGTCATGATTTCTTCTTGCAACAAAGTTATCAAAAATGTAAACCTCTTGAAATAGGCACAAACAATGTGCCACGTTGTATGTGGCCGCAATATGTTTACTGAAAATATTAGGTTGGCAACTAAGTAATTGCGGATTTCACTCATAGATGGCTTCAGTTGAAATTTTAGGTTTGCAGACATAGTACAAATGTAAAACACATTTTGTTATTTGATAGTTGGCAATTCAGCTGTGAATCAGTAAAAAACGTTTTTTGATCGGTTGCGTAGTTTTCGTTTGGCGTTCGTTGAAAAATGGAAAATCGAAAGGAACATTTTCGTCATATTTTGCTATTTTATTTCCGCAAAGGGAAAAACGAATCGCAAGCTCATAAAAAGTTATGTGCTGTTTATGGTGACGAAGCCTTAAACAAACGGCAGTGTCAAAATTGGTTTGCCAAATTTCGTTCTGGTGATTTTTCACTCAAAGATGAAAACGCTGTGGTCGTCCAGTTGAAGTTGATGACGACCTAATCGAAGCAATAATCGATTCGGATCGTCACAGTACAACACGTGAGATTGCAGAGAAGCTTCGTGTATCACATACATGCATTGAAAATCACTTAAAACAACTCGGCTATGTTCAAAAGCTCGATACATGGGTTCCTCACGAACTGAAAGAAACGCATTTAACGCAACGCATTAACAGCTGCGATTTGCTAAAGAAACGTAATGAAAATGATCCATTTTTAAAAACGACTGATAATTGGCGGTGAAAAATGGGTTGTTTATAACAATATCAAGCGGAGAAGACCGTGGAGCAGGCCAGGTGAACCAACTCAAACAACATCAAAAGCTTATATTCATCAAAAGAAGGTTTTGTTATCAGTTTGGTGGGATTACAAAGGAACTGTCTACTTTGAACTCTTACCACTCATCCGAACGATCAATTCTGATATCTACATTGAACAACTAACGAAATTAAACAATGCAGTTGAAGAAAAGCGGCCCGAATTGACAAATCGAAAAGGTGTTGTATTCCATCATGACAATGCACACACATCTTTGGTCACTCGGCAAAAATTATTGGAGCTAGGTTGGTTTTGCCACATCCACCATATAATCCTGACCTTGCACCATTTGATTACGTTTTGTTTCGATCTTTACAAAACACCTTGAATGGTAAAAATTTCAATAATGATGATGATGTCAAATCGTACCTGATTCAGTTTTTTGCTAATAAAAACCAGAAGTTTTATGAACGGGGGATTTTGCTGCCTCAAAGATGGCAAAAGGTCATTGATCAAAATGGGCAATACATTACAGAATAAAGTTATTTAGTTCCATGAAAAAATTGTCTTTGATTTTCTAAAAAAAATCCGC
>KK119530.1:549490-562087 GCA_000611955.2 Stegodyphus mimosarum | reverse complement strand
GCTGCTTATTTACTTCTAAATTTATTTTTTTATTCCATATATATACCGGGTGGCCATAATTAAACTGACAGTGCTCACAGTGTTCTGTAGCGCGATCTATTTGCGAGAATTACGCCACATTTTGTAGGAAGATTAAACAAGACCGGGGACGAAGGAATCCGCGAAAAAACAAATTAGTTCTACAAGTCACCACTAGGGGAATATTTGGCGCTGTGTAATAGAAAATAGTGTTAACAAATGCAAATCAATACTGTAATTACCTTTAATTTTGCATTCAAATGAGGTTCAATGTGGCTGCCGTTGTTGTGGACAACATATTCTGTGCACAGTATGCACAACAGCAGAAAGTAACATGCCTGCAGGAATCTCCCGCACAGTCCGTGATATGTTATCCTTCAACGTAGCCAGGTCCTGGGCCACTCTTTGATAGACCTTGGACTTAAGGTAACCCCATGGCCAGAAGTCGCATGGGGTAACATCAGGCGACCGAGGTGGCCATGCAGTTGGAAAGTAGCGGCTCTTTCTGTTGTGAATTTCTGTCGTAGCATCTGTTGCACCCGTACAGCAACGTGTGAAGGGGCTCCATCTCATATCACGGACTGTACGGGAGATTCCTGCAGACATGTTACTTTCTGCTGTTGTGCATACTGTGCACAGAATGCAATATTGTGGTCCACAACAACGGCAGCAACATTGAACCTCATTTGAATGCAAAATAAAAGGTAATTTCCTTATTGATTTGCATTTGTTAACATTCTATTTTCTATTACACAGCGCCAAATATTTCCCTAGCGGTGACGTTTGGAACTAATTTGATTTTTCGCGGAATCCTTCGTCCTCCGTCTTGTTTAATCTTAATACAAAATGTGGCGTCATTCTTGCAAAAGATCGCGCTGCAGAGCACTGTGAGCACTGTCAGATTAATTATTGCCACCCGGTGTATATATATGTTTCTCAGCTAAGTGAGCTCAGTTATTTTATTCTTACATATTGGTAAATTGCGCATTTATTGTTTTAAAAATGATTGAATTATGTTGTTCTTATTTTTATATTCTTGTTAAAGACATTATGCCTTTAGTTAATCCGCATGCAATAGTTGCAGAACTATCCACAATTTGAAATTTGTTTAGGTACAACTAAGCCTAATTTTTCATCATAGCAGCCGTATTGTTTTACGTTTCAAACTTAGAAGAATAGTAAATTAAGTCTGTTTCTTCACCTTCAGCGTCTTTTTGCCGAGTGAAACCAAAACTTTCAGTTTTGTGCAACAGAAATCTGTCATCTTGCACGCTGGTCTAATTACTTGTTTTTGCACAGAAACCATAATTTTAATTTAAAAAATTTTTAAGAGTTTAATTGTATTTGGTGTTTCATAATTTTCTACATTTTTGAATAAAGATATTTTGAGGTTTTATGTATTCGTGCCTTGGCGCGATGTGAGAACTGAATCGATTGAATGAGAAATATATCTAATGAAATTCGTGGAAATAAGTTTTAAAGAAATGCAGCAAAAATGCATGTAATTGAATATTCTGTGCAAGGAAGTCATGTGGTGTCAGATTTTTTTTTTTTTTTTCAATTCTGATATATTACGAATTCCTCTTTTTGTACATACTGTTGGATTAATTCATTGCATCTAAAGCTTTTATAATGGTATTTTGTCTTTCATCACAAAACTAAATTTAAAATCGAACTGCCCCTGTGCGTAGGAAACAAGTAAATAGTCAAATGTGATAAATATCTCAAAAAACAATTCATTCAGAGAAAACATTTTGAAAAATAAAATAATTTTTTCCACGTTAGAAAAGACTCTAAATACTACTTACGCTTACCAAATTAATAATATTGTTGCGTGCTCGAGATTTCAGTCGGGTGCATCATTCAAAACACAAGCATATTTCATATCAAAAGAAAAAGAATAAAAGAGAAATGCGTGCTTATAGACAAGAACCAATCTTATGCAAAAACAGCTGGACAGCGTGCAAAGTGAGAAGCAGAAACCAGCGGCCATAGATCCCACGATGAAAAACGCTAAAATTGCGATGGTTTGTGTTGGAATTTGCATTTAAACACTTCAAATGTAAACAATGCAACAATTTTTGTAAGATGTCTACTTATTTTTTTTAAATGTCACTTTACTTTTTGGTTTATTTAAAATTTTACGGAGTTCATTTTTTATGAACTTTTATATTTAGTTCACTCATGGGGTTTGTCGTTGTGGCTGAAAGTTTATTCCAAATTTTTAAGCTAGCTCTTGGTAAGTTATTAATATCAAATTTTGTATGCACAATGTGGGTGACAATACAGTGTGATGAAGCGGTTCTTACAAAATATGATTTAGATTGTCTGATAATTTAACGTTAAAACTACGTTTCGTACATATCTTCGTTTAACGAATAAACAAAAAATTTCAGAATTTTTTTTTTCAAAATTGCTGGGTTACTTTCTAGTATTAGTTGTAACACTATTATGGGAAATAAAAAAGTGATTATGCATTACTTAAAAAGGGATCGTTAACCTCTCATGCAGATTAGAAGATTAAAGTAAAAAGAAAGTATTAAAAGGTTTTCATAAAACAATCTTTTATTTAAAACTCATAAAATAATTAATAAAATAAAGGAAGAAAAATAATTTATTTAATACTTTAATGAGAAAAGGACATTAAATAATTCTTTTTACAAAATTTATCTACAATTTTACATTACGAATAATAAATATGCGGGCGCCTAAACAATGAAACTTAATAATGAATTTGTACTGTCAAAAATATAAGACATTAATTTGTAAGGTTTTATTTTAAACTAAAAAAGTTTCATGTTAATTTCTCTTTCCTATGAGCTTTTATTTCAACTTCCCGTTAGAATGAGCGCGCGTTTCAGCTTTATGCTAATTTGAAGTGGAGCCAAGTTTTGTATTTAAAGGTTAGCGAGGAACTTCTCAGTGTGAGAGAGCTTTCAGTCTCAGATCACTACGGCTCTGTTCGACGTCCACCTGACTAGCTAGTATTTAAATTCTTAGTGCTGTTACTCTAATACTTATTGAAGTAATCTAAGTGCGTTAGTAGTAGCCAAATCTTGCTACGCACCGTTGATAGTTTAGAATAGAGGCCAACCTCGCGTTTATAGCTCTAAGAGCAACGACTTCTTAATTTTCTACTTAACTTTATTTTGAATTATATGATTGTTCAGTTTAGACTAAAGTGTGGTTATTATTTTCTGTTATATCCCTTCCGAGTTGGGAAGTGGCTGTAAATGGTAGTTTAATAAAAGGGTAATTTTGAACTCTCCTTGAGTGCAGTTATTCTACCACTTCCACTGAACATGGCTGCATTCAGCTCCCTGTTCAAGATCAGGGCTTTAACAATATCACGACCATGTTCGCCAAACGTATGCACCGAACACTAAGTCCTGACAAATTACCTTTAGAAATTTATCAAGGGCGTCTCAGGCGCTTATTACCTGTCATATATAAATGAATTTCTTAAAGATGCCTTCTTTCTATTAAACTGTTTTTCTTCTTTCATTATAATAAAAAGAAGAATTTTTTTCCTTCTTAAACAATAAATAATAAATAATTTATAAATTTTTAAAAAGAAGAAAAACAAGAAAATTTAAGAAGAAAAAAATCTATTTTTTTAATAGAACAAAAAAATACGTTTTTTCTTCTAAACCATTAATCGTTTTATGAGTTTTAAATAAAAGCTTAATTTATAAAAATTTAATTTTTTTCTGTATTTAATTATCTGTCGGTTAAAATGTTGAATAAGATAAATTATAAAGGTAAAGTATTTTATTTCTTACTTAAAGGAGTACACTTAATAAAAATCTGCAGAAGGTAAATGTTTTTTAAAAAGTGGATGCATTTTGCATTGCAAGTTATTAGTTCCTTTCCTGCCATGCATCAAGTTTGGACGATTTTTCCGCTCACGCGCGACAGGTGATGTCATATTTGTTCGTCGGGCATAAATATATCGTAATTCAAAATTATTTACATGAATTTAATTTGATTCTGGTGAATTTAGTATGTGTATTTTTCTCTTTTCTTAATAAGTGTTATTAACTATTTATTTCTCACGTTTGTGATTACTAAACCCTTATAAGGTAAAAGAAAAAATAAATGCCATGTGAGCAAAACAGATGTTAGAAATCGATGCGGTAAATGCCATGTATTGTCGTATATATGTCGTGTATTGTCGTACCGCTTTGTACAATGATCTAAAATATATCTCATAATTGCCACAGTTGCCAAACAGGGATTTGTAAAAAAAATAATGACTACTAACACTAACTGTTTAAAGTGTATCAGTCATGTCTTAAGGACATAAGAAACATCTTATTAAGGAAAAAATACTTGTGAACTTTCTAAAAAAAATTAACTTATAGTACTTGCGAACGTAGGGCAGGTTCCAAGCAGCCGCCCATGGCCCCATTTTAGAGGTTTGTCTACCAAGTTGCTCTCAGAAGCCATAACTATGTAAAGGCATATTTCGCTTTGAGTTATTAAAAGTGTAGGAGGCACCAAACGCACTGATCGCTTGGGCGCCTTGTACGTTATTTAATCTAGCGGTTATTATTTTGTACGCTTCTTGCTTTCCCTTCGCAATTTATCATGAGTTAACTCTCCATTATTTTCAGGCTCCTTTTTACATACATTAATTTCCATTATTCATTTCGTAATGGAAAAACGTTTTGATTAGGCTTTTAGGCTGTTTCATTATGGTAAAGCGCACATGGGTTCTCCGCCTAAGAAGAGGGATGCCTTCGTGAAACACTTTCAAGCAGAAAAGGGCTCGCATTTACAATGTAAGATCTGTCTCTACTACTCCACATAAAATAGCTCTAGATTCTACAATGAACATGGCGAATTCTCGCACAGACGTGAGTACATTACCAGCACAGAAGAAGGGTGAAAAGTAAATTAAATTCAAAGTTTAACAGAAAGGCACGATAGTCGTGTGTTACAAAACACCATCAACTTACGGAGAGGTAGCGACGAAACGTGCGCTGGATAGCGAAAACACGCTCTGAATAAACTCACAGATTTACCTGTTTAAACATTGACTTCACTTAACTTTATATTTACATCCTGGCGAGAAAATACAAGCGGAAGTTGAGAGGTTTAGTAAAGGTATCAAATTTTAAATAAATTTGTTATGCAAAATAAGGGAAACCCGGCAACATGACACATGGGGAAAGCTACGAAACCAACCATGCAACCAGCCCGTTTGCCTAGGATCGAAACCCGAGTCGAACTACCAGTATTCATTGGTTTTAATCACTTGTCCACTGCTAGGGTATTAAGCGATGTGGAGCTACAAAAAGTTTACTTTGTTGGAATTAAATTATTTTTAATAAATAAATTTGAAAAACATTTATGCTCTTAAGCTGCGATTTCTGAGAACTCACATATTGTTGTTTTTAACAAACTTGACAATTAATACTTGATAATAAATATATTCAATAAATGATATATTCTTACATGTGTTACTTATATATTTAGTTTTTCTTGTTTACATTATAATCGTTTTATAGATAGTAAAAGGAAGGAATTATAAGTACCGAGAAGAGCTAAATTTATGAAAGATTTTATTACAGTGAACTGTCCGATTTGCATGGTGTTTTGAATTAAAAATAAAGTTAAATACAGGCAGAACGTATTACATTTAACTGCAGACCGTAGATGTAGAAGTGAAGTGAAGTGCTAAAATTTATGGATGAGAATATAGTAAAAAGTGCCTGAATTATTAAGAATTAATATTATTATTCGTCTTTGTAAACATAATTTAGGAGTTATACTTTCGTATTGTTACTGAATTTCTTTTTTTATTGTTTTGAATATTCCACTGTTACAGCATTTCTTTCCCAGAGTGCTTGTGTTTTTGTTTATTATAAATGAAACTTTGGATTTCCTCCATGCTATATATAGACTTAAAAGTCAGTAGCAACTTGGACAGAATATGAAAGTTCTCGCGACTCGCTGCTTTGCGCAGTCCTATAATAAGTCCTATACGTCATTTCTGTAGTTAGTTGAAATATAAAATTTTGTGCTTCGTAATATATTTGTGTAATTTTTCCGACACAAGGACGCAAAAACTTTACAATAGTACTCTACCCACAGGTAATTTAACTCACTAGTTAATGCATTCAGCCGTTTATTACGTTCAAACTTTCAGGAACCAAAACTTTGGTCAGTAAATTTTTAGAAATTCTTTTTAACTTTAAAAGTTAAAAAAATTTAATTTTAACAGTAAATTTTAGTCCATAGGGGAGTTAAAGTTCAGAAAGGCTATTAGTCTCGAAACTACATTTTGCGTCGAATCACTTAAATGCGATCTATCACATTTCAAAGTGTTGCCATTAAATATTATCGCCCAGTATTATATATAAAGAAACTAAATAATAAAGAATGTGCATGAATGTATGTATGTTTATCGCAGTGTGAAAAAACAACGGTACCTAGATTCATCAAATTTTGAATAATGTAGTCCTCTACCCGAACATGGGCACCTGAAAGCCCAAATTTGGAATTTATTTTAGTGTCTATTTCATATTTTTTAAAGCGATGAATTTTCACTAAAAACTGTAAAATTTCAAAGCAAACAGTGGCAAAACTGCAGGGAATAAAACATTTTATCTTCAGCATGACTGACTGTCTGGCGGAAGTTCTACAGATAAGCTGTATTTAAATATTTTTAGCCCATTCTCAAAACGAATTTAAATGATAAAACACCCATTTGGGTGTAATATAAAATCTGAATGCTTCAGATATTTTTAATTATTATTTTAGGAAATAATTATTAGTTAATCTGTACTTACACATGTTAAAACTGACATCACAGTTTGCAGCATTCAAATCACCATTTATTAAACTGAAATATACTTGAACGGAAGTGATTTTTATAAGTGGCGGGCACTGTATTTATATATATATATATATTTCTCATGAAATTTAACACAGTTTCCGTAAAGGTTTAAGAGTTGAAGATAAAAAGCGGCTGTAAATTTTCGTTTTAAAATTTTTGAGGGTGATTATACCTGTTTTTTTTTTAATTTAAATTTTTTTATTTTTAAAATGCATGAGTTTTTATACCACTGAATCTATGAACTGTTGATTTTGAAATTACATGAATATTTGTTTTAGTTATTAACATGAATCTTTGATTTTAAATTTCAATTTTTTATATTCATAAATTTAATAAATTTTTACTTTTTATAATTTCATTAATTTTTGAAAGTTGAATTTATGTATTTTTTATTTTTAAACTGTGTCATTTTTTTAAATAGTATAATGAATCCGTTTTAAAATTTTTGAGATTATATGAAACTATGTTTTTAAATTTTAAATTTTTGATTTCTAAAATGTTTGTTTTTAAGTTTTGACATTGTACGAGTGTTTGTTTTAAGATTTGTTTTTTTACTTAAACTAAAATTGCATGAATCTGTAAATGTTAAATCTATGTATTAGTTATTTTTATATCACGTGATTTTTTTTTTTTAAATATTGTAAAGAATTCTTTTTCTTTCTTTTTTTTTAGTTTGAGATTTATTTTATGAATCTTTGTTTTTAAATTATGAATACTTTATGTTTAAATTACATAAATTTAAACTGTATAAATTTTTGAATGTTGAATCTATCAATTATTGATTTTCATGAATCTATGAATGAATAAAAATGTAAATTGCATTTTGAATATATGAATTGTCCAATTTTAAATTTCATGAATCTATGAATGAATATGGATGTAAATTTCATTTTGAATACATGAATTGTCCAATTTTAAATTTCATGGACCTCTGTTTTTAAATACTGTCATGAGCATTTGGTTTTAAATTTTGGATGAAATAGTTGGGAGTATCATTTGAAGTGAAATGCCAACGCCTCCAATCACAAACACAGAATATTTAAAAGAAAAACGAAAATTTGTAACCAGTGTAATTAAAAAATGCGAAACAGAAAAGTGTATACAAAAGAGCATAAAAAGAAATGATGAGAAAAGTATCTTTCAAAGTACTACCAGTAAATCGGTTCTGTAACATCTCCTTGGCGAAAATCTGTGTCTGGCCGACCATTGGTTTCCACTGCGCAAGATTCTAGCTTCTCACATTCTTTTCTCAAACCTTAATTTTAAAGCTTTGTTTTGATACGAACACACATAACATGCTGGGTTGGCTGCAAATAAGGAAAACAAACACTTTAAACATCACACACAAACGGAAATTCAGTTGTAATAACAGTTATGGAGACATTCATTCTTGGCATTTCGAACCACAACACAGCAATATTTCAAAGAAGGTTATGTAAACAATTTATCATTTTAACATTTAGGGTTACGTTCCGACTGCAGACATGAATTATTTGACAGCTTACGCTACGCGAAAAATGGCTCCGTTGATAGCAGTAATACGCAGTTACTCAGCTTAAAAATTAAACATGAAAAGAGGAGTCGTTTAAATTCTAACTAATATTACGCGCATTACTCTTCAGCATTTCATTCAGTTACATGCCAGAATAGTAATTGCTAATCTTCATTTTTTTCGCGCTGTGATTTATATATTTACAGATTTCATTGTGAGCTGTTTACTTTGCTACCTTAGAATGGAAATTTTTATTTTTACCTCGGGCGTAAATAAGACATAGGGTGTTTACACACTTTTAGAATAATTTTCGAGCTGTTTAACTAGTCTTTAAAGAGTAGTTTTTTAAATGTTCCACCTGAGATATGACCTGCTTTTTAAAATTTTCTACCTATTTTTGTAATGGACTAAGGTTACACTGTTACACTGTTTTGTTAGGGACTAAGCTTACACTGTGATTTCCTTAATAGAGCTCTTTTCTATGAAAAACCACTTCTTAGAAAGAGCTCTTTTAAAGAGACCAAAGACACAATAAATAATCCATAGTTGAAACACAAGGAGACTTTCCGGGATCAAGTTGAAAAGATACCGTATGCAATACCTATATCAGTCTTCATTTTTTTCAAGAAATCCAAGGAAATTAATTCAAGGCTACTTTGTCTTGATAAATTTTCACATTTTGAAAGTCATTGGGATAATGAAATGGAATTCCTTCTGTCATATCTTCAGTAATAGTAAAATGTTCTCTTGATAGTACATTGAAGTGATTTTAAGATTTTTCCTCACTCTTCTGATTTTTAATTTACCGCTGTAAGAGAATGTTGCGATCATCATAAATTCCGCAAAGAATCTTTTTTTGCATTGATGGAACCAGATTTGCACATTTTTTAGTTCCTTGTACGAAGTAAAAAGGAAGTATTGTAATCGCGAAAAATTTCGACTCTCATATTTCAACGAAAATATCTATTTTGGCCGCTATCGAATGTAATTTAACGACGTTTTTGAGTGACATTCGTACATAAGAACAAAATAAAACACTTTTTCTCCAAAAAAAATATAAAACTGTTTTAAAATGGATTCTGAATATATTTTTTAGTGTCGTCTGTACGTACGTACGTATGTATGTTTGCATTTCCCAAAACTCAAAAACGAGTAACCTCAGAACGTTGAAATTTTGTATATAGGACTGCTATCACACGTAGATGTTCACCTCCTATTTAGGTTGCAATCGGCCGCACCAAAGGTATATAAATTTATGTATATATATATCCACTCTGTTACTCTGCTCAGTGAGCTTAGTTTTTTATTCTTATATGTCGGTAAATTGTGCATTTTTTGCTTTAATTATGTTGTTATTTTCTTCCGGTTAAGGTGTTTATGCCTTTAGTAAATTTGCACGCAAGATTTGTTGAATTATCAACAATTTAAAAGTTGTTTAAGTGCGGCTAAGCCTAACTGTTTTTCTCATGTCAGACATATTTGTTTACATATGAAACCTAGGAGAATATTGGATTTGTTGCCAATCTAGAGAAACTAAGCTTCGTAACAACAAAGATAACGCCCTCTTTTATTATTAGAAACTAAATCATGCTTAAACCACTCCGAAATTTATTCGAGGAAATAATTTGCTTCGTAATTTTTAATATAGATATTTTGAGTTTTTTTGTAGTTTTGCCTTGTCGCAAAGGGAGAACTCAACGAATTGAGTAAGAAATACTGAATAGTCTGCGAAAAACTGTTTCTGCCTTTCTTTTCTTTTCTTTATTTTTGGCGGGGGTATTTAATTTCTTTTACACATCGTTTTAGATTTATTATAGTATTTGAATAGAACATGTAGCAACGATTAGGTAATTGTCCAGATGATACACTACACAATTTTTTGCATTCTTGATGAGTTATAAAATGAATGAGATATAGCACTTGTAAGTGAAGCTAGCGCCAGAGTGTCGCTGTGGTAAGCAAATATAGTGATTTTTAATGGGTGCATTTATTCTATTGCGGTTTATGCGCTATCAATGAAGTAGATTTAAGTCAATCCAATAAATTTACATGAAATGCAAAATGCGTATAATTTAATATTCCGTACAAGGAAGTCATGTGGTGTACACATCAGATTTTTTCTCTTGCTTTCAATAACAGAGAGATTTTTTTCTTGCAGTCATTTAGTTTAACCCATGTTTCATCAAGAGGTATTTCTATTATTTCCTGCTAAATTATTTTTCATACAGTTTAATACAAATCGTTCTGCGTGCAGCTCCGCATGCCTCCGCGAAAGCTAGTGAAGGTTCTGTTTTTCAGCCTTTTTAGGTTGTAAATCTTGATTTATTGCTTCACTTATTGTTGCTATAGATGTACTTAGAAACTATGGAATTGATTTC
This sequence comes from Stegodyphus mimosarum, assembly GCA_000611955.2. Lineage (NCBI taxonomy): Eukaryota > Metazoa > Arthropoda > Arachnida > Araneae > Eresidae > Stegodyphus > Stegodyphus mimosarum. Next base: position 551,355 of record KK119530.1, on the reverse strand, counting down.
TGTGTCCGCGCATTTTCTTCTCTTATCAAAGATTAAGCTTCAGGAACATTAAAAACAGTATCTTTTTTGTCGAGTCTGTTTTCCATGTAAAAGTAATGATTGGCAGTTTTTTCCTTTCCGACTAATAACGTTGCTTATTTTGCACTTAGAAATTTTAATACCATGCATTTGACAACTTTTTTTAATTATAGAATAGGAATATTTCTCTTCGAAAAGCCAAAAACATGTCCTATGCTCAGCTTGTTTCCATGCGATACTTTGAAATCAGAAATTATTTATTGGAATCAATTTAAAAGCAGCAGACGACATTTCTCGCTTCAAATAATAAGCTATTTACAGAAACTTTTATTCGAAAACATTTGTTTTTAAAATTCTTTATCGAATGTTTTCTGAAAATGTGAAAACACCTTCCGTACATTAGTGTGAATATTTGGATTAAAAAATTATCCTGAGGGTTTGAGCGATAAGCATGTTTCGATTCCATAGCGTCTTAAATTCTTCACATGGGAAAAATGACTCTTGAGGATATATTTATAATAACTAATTCTATATATCTGAGTTTATTTTTAGGAAATATTTAAAATTTATTTATTTTATTAAGTGCTGAAAATGCTCCAGAAAATACGTTTCAAAACAGCGGTTTAATATTTAAAATAGATTTCATTATTAATTACAATGTATTTCAGAAACACAAAATCATTTCAGTGTTATTGATATAGAATGAACGAAAAAATATTAATAAATGTTTTTACAATGTAAATCGTTCTTCGTCACTTTAGGAGCGGCATGAAAATTTGAATTCCGATATCATTTTAACTCTTAATAAAACGACTCATAAGATACATATTCACACTTATTCCAACGTTCATAGGTTATTTTCTTTAATTTTAAGCTTATATTAAGGTTTTTATCTGATATTTAGAAGTTTATTTTTTATTTAAATTTTGGAACTTAATATATTTGTAAATGTTTTAACTGTATTGAAAATACTTAAAACTATTTTCTGCATTTTATGTTTAAAATCAAATATTTACTTAATCAAAATATATTTTATTAGTAAAATAGAGAATTGAGTATTATTAAAAAAGAATGCAACGATTATAAAAACAGGTGTGACTATTCTTTAATGAGGCAGGTGATACATAGCGTGGCAAACGTTATAATAATTATGATGCTACTTAGAATGCTGAGAAAAATTATTAATACATATGCTATAAATTATATCAATAAGTATATTACTGAAAAAATTTGCATCGTGTACACAAAAGATTTTATTGCGCACTTCATTTTTGTAGCGTAGCCACCTACTTCTAATTGCAAAATGTTTCAAATGGCACAAATATACTCGTAATGGCATTTTAAATTTTTATAAGTCGATTTTCTAAAATTTAGGACATCTAGCCTTTCGTTCAACTTCCAATCTCTGTAATAATGCTCATTAAATTTTATACTTAATTAAAAAAAGAGACAAAAAATTTGAGGAAAGGTGACTGTGATATTTAAAGTTGGAGATCATATACAGGAACAGCATACAAATTAAAGATCGAATTCCCTGCCTTTGTTCTTTACTAAAAATTAAACAGCAGTTTAGAAAATAGGTTTCTGATGATAATAGATTATTAAATGAGGAAAACTGCTATACAGGTTATTGTCAAAATTATTAATCAATATAGATGTTTTTGCAAAAGGAAATCTTACAGAAAATCAAAGAATTTTTGTTCAAGAAAACGGTCACAGGTTTCAATATTAATACATACCCCCACTCGTAATACTTGTAAGGTTTAGGAAATGCAAAACCCAGTTGTCGTTTTAAATACTTACTTTGAAACGTAACACAAGTTTTCTTGTTTGAACAAGGTATATAT
>KK119530.1:533855-549454 GCA_000611955.2 Stegodyphus mimosarum | reverse complement strand
ACAACAGCTTTCCCGTCGCATGATGCGAGTTACTTCTCCGTCATTTCTCAGACGAAAGCCTTTTTTTTCCATTTTCCATTTTCATCAACTTCAACCCCGCAAAGGGGAATTGTCTTCAGCAAGACTTTCCTGCCATTTCGGCGGACACTGTGGTTTTTTTCCGAAGAGAAACATGAAGTTCTCTAATATAAAACTGATGTTACATATTACATATTTGCGTAAATTAAAGAGAAAAACATATTTCTGATTTAAGGAATTGTTTCTTTTTGCCTTATTGTGAGAGTATGATTTTAAAGCAATATAATTTCACGAAAATATAAATAAGGTATTAATAATTATCACTTAGCCAAAGGGCGGTCTTCTTTAATAATGCATATAATTGACACATATTAAAATACTCCTAATGTACGCAGTTCCTCATTTTTATGCATATTTCTAACTTTTATGCATATTTATAAATTTGACGCAGTCAATAGAAGATGTTTCTAACATATTGATAATTAACTGAGACTCATTTGTTTTTCTGATGCGTCACGTTATCTGTTTTTCAGTTTCAGCTGCAGTTATTACCTCTATATGGAGTGTAACATAATAAAATTTTTAATGGTAAACTTTACTTAGAGATATTAAACATAACTCTTTTTAGTTTGCCTCTTCACTTTTTCTTCTTCTAAACATGTGCTGAATTTATCGTTCCATTAAACGTAGCTTCCAGTAAATCGTAATGCACTTTTTCTTACTTAGACGCTGCTCCGGAAACGTTGTACTTCGAAATCAGTTCGATGGATGAGACAGAGAGAAGAGGGGTTTTTTTTATGTGCAATAGAAAATAATCCTTTACAGCTTAGCCCCAATAAACTGCCGACAAACCTCGGGTTCTATTAGACTTTCATGTCTTCCGTTATTTCTACCCGAATGCAGTCCAAATAAGGAACGAAAAGAAACTCTCTGCCTTTCAGACAAATTTTCCTAATTCAAGACTACATCTTCTGGGTTCTGCATCTTCTTTTCATGAGTGGTTTAACTGCGATATTTCTTTCACTTCAGTTCATATGCAAGTCAGTTCATATGCACATTTATTAATATAAATCTTCCACATTCAGTATAGTGTTTCAAAGCGAATATCCGAAATTTAAAGACATGCACCTTTTCCGATTATCTGATGTTTTGATTATATAAACTACATCACATCATAACTATCTTGCTACAGAGACTGTTCGCACATTTTTTAGACAATTTTAGTAAGCGGTAATTAAAATTCGTTCGCTGCAAAAGAAGCAATTGCAATTGTACTATGTTTTTAAAAGTCAAAACTATCGTCTGTGGCTTGAAAGTTTTGTTTTTATTCAAAATGGCGCATTTAACGAAGCAGTGGTTCGAAGGCTACATTGACGCTCTTTCCGAAGAGAAATAGGCATACTCCGTTATCCAAAAACGATGTGAGAGTCATGGTTTTGTGAAATCTAAAGCGTCGATAGGTAATATCATCAACAAGAAGGGAAAAAAAACGTCAAATTGGAGCCTCGAGTGGGACAAAAATTCCAAACAAGTATCCAAGTTAAGAACGGACATCTTCCACTATTGCAAAGGTACGTTGTTTAATGTTAAAAGAAAATCCCCTTAGTCAAAGGACAATTGCAAAATCATTAAAATGGTCGGTGTCCACTGTAAACAAAATGATAAACGTTGATTTACATTTTAAGAAAGCGAAAAAACGCAATGTGCATCGTCGTCTTCCGAAGAATATCGCTCGACGCGGGACGCGCTGCAGAATTCTATATGAGATGCACTTATCCGAAGAAAAATGGAAAACAAGTGTTACTATAGATGAAACATGGGTGTATTTAAATGATTGTAACAAAAAAAGAGCCATTTATTATCATAAAAGGGGAGAAAGAAATTTAAGTACATGGTTCAAAGAATCGAAAGAAAGTTTTTCTAAGGAATTCATGATTGTTGCTGGGTTTTCTTATAATGTCAAGTGAAAAATAAAAAGAGTGCAAAAAAATGTCAAGATTAACTCCAAATACTATCGGGAACATATTTTACCGAAAATTTAGTTTTTTTGAAATACCATCGATTTACCCACAGTGCGATCAATCTGTGAGACTCCATCGGGACAAAGCTAGCAGTCACACATCAAAATCCACCGTAAATTTCCTAAAAGAAATCGAACAAAAAACTGGTATCGAGGCCATACCCTTCACTGATATCCCTACTAAATCTCCCGATGTGTCACCTATGGAGTTTTGTGCTTTCGGACTTTTAAAAACTGCGTTATCCAAACGTTGTCCCAAAACCGTAACAGGACTCTGGAAAGCTGTTCGAGAGGAATGGGATAGAATACCTCTTCTGACACTTCAAAAGGCATTTTTATCCTGGAAATTGCGGTGTCGAAAGATAGTTCAAAATAAGGGATATCAAATAGAACATTTAAAACACAAGAATTCTATGTAATTTAGTTTTGTGAATACAATATACATCGTCTAAAAATGTGCGAACAGCCTCTGTATAAATGATGCTGTTACGAATTTTGTACTTAGGTAAATCTAGTAGAATTATAAGTAAAACTGTTGTATTTCTTTTGCAACGTAAAATATCTAAAGCAAATAACATCGGTCATTTTAACAGCTTTCAATAGTCGAACGGAAAGATGGAAGAAGATGTTGACACGATTCAAGTTCAGCTAATTATCATATTTACAGTGTTGCCACTCAAACAGGAGAATGAAATTCCCTGACTTTTGCAGGTTTCCCAGTGTGTTTTAAAAAAATTCCAGTCTATCCGCGTAATGCACATTGGCTGTAGTAAGAGGTAAATTAATTACGGTACCACTAAAAAACACAAACATTTGTCAATTACATATGATTTATATATATAGCCCCCAAAATATTACTATTTTAACTATAATAGTTATTTTCTCCACTGAAGATTGAAATTAGAATCTGTCCAATCTCGATTAAAAAATGTCTTAATTTGCAGACATTTTGCGCCCATATTTGTTTACATTTGAAGCTCAGCCGATTAGTGGATTTGTTACCAATCGAGAGAAACTAAGCTTCCCAACATAAAAATAACGTCTTTTGTTATTATTGGGAATTAAATTATGCTTGATTCATTCTGGAATTATCGTTAAGTTTACGCTGGGTTTTACCTACAAATTGTAATTTTAATTGTAAAAATTGTTTTTGGAATTGTTTTATTTGTACTTGATGTTTTATCTTTCTCTATATCTTTTAATTTTTAATAAAAATATTTTGAATGTTTATGTACTTTTGCCTTATCGCGAAGTGAGAAATGAATTAATTAGTAGAGCATGCGCATCAGGTAAGCGGCGCTGAATAGTCTGTGAAAAACTTTCAGAGACGATTCATTTTTATTTGTTTAATTTCCTTTATAGATCGTTTTAGATTTATTATAGTATTTGAATAGAATTTGTGCTAATTCTTCAGATGCTATAATTTTTGCTCACTCTGAGTTATAAAATGAGTGAGATGTGACGCTGCTATGTGAACCTAGCGCCGAAGTGTGGCTGTGGTAAATAAATATGCGAACTTTAAAGAGTGCATTTATTCTATTGTGGTTTATACGCTATTGACAATGTAGATTTAATTCAAAATTCGTTAACTGTTAATTCAATATGTTCAAATGAAATGCAGGAAAATTGCGTATAATTTAATATTCCGTACAAGGAAGTTATGTGGTGTACACATCAGACTTTTTTTTTGTGATTTTTCAAAATAAAAATTACTTAGCATAAACTTTCCCATCATCCATATGCATATCTTCAAATTAATATGTGTATAGTTAAAATTAAACCTTTTTAAAAACACATATCCGAACGAGGTGGGCCACCTTAAACACACGGGCCCACCAGCGGCCGAGCGGTAAAGACGCTGAACACTGGTAATCCGGTCCGAGGTTCGAATTCCGCGAACGGGATGGCTGCATGGGCGTTTTCGTGGTTTTCCCATTTGTAACGTGTATACGAGCCAGTTTTCCCTTAGAAAGTCCTCCACGAAGGCATCCCTCCTTTTAGGCTGATAGCCCTCGTGTGCTTTGCCGTAATTGAATAACTTAAATTAACCTTGTAGCATTCATTATTTTAACTAACTAAGTTATTTTTAGTTTGAACTTTCCTATCCATATCTCGAAAATTCAGTTGCTGCCCGAATTTATTTATGCAAGATATGCGAGATATTTATGCAAATCGCAGATATCTGATAGCAGTTTAAAAGGCAGGAGTTAACGAGAAAAAGAGTCGGAGTCTTGGATTTATCGCCGAAAGGCTGTGCGCGCAAATAATTCCTCTGTGTAGTGAAAGTTCGCCTTCATAGGCTATTGCAATTATTAGTTCTTACTCGTGAAATTCGCATTATTGCATTTCACTGAGAATTAGGCTTCCTTCGCCGTCCTACTTAAAGTTAAACTTAGGAGATTGAATTGTTAACACTCTTTATTTTATATTATTTTAGTTCAGCCCAAGTAGTGGCTTTCTCTCAAGTCGGAGAGTTGTAATTATTTGAATTAAAGGGTCCTTTAAACCCTCCTTCTGACTCTGTAGTTCTTCAACACTAAAGGACATAGCCTAGATTTGCTCACTGTCCTCTACATAGGGTTTCACAGAGTATGTTTAGCAAGAAGATTAAAAGATTACAGTTGAAACCTTAAACTGGCGCCCGAACTAAAAAGGTGGTGGATGATAATTCTCCACCACCGCGATTTGGCGATTGGGTCCCCAAAACCCCAGCTGCCTTTTAAAAGGGAGAGTATATAAGGTATTTCTCCCGCCTTCTTCGCATGCCTTCGTGGTGTAGTGGTCAGCATGCTCGACGCGTAGGTCCGTGGTTCGATTCCCGACGAAGGTGTTGCTTATTTTGCACCTCTCCTGTATCCAAATAACCTGATGTCTCTACAGCCTAACCTAACCTAACCTTAAATACACAGTTTTGTTGAAATAAATCAAACACGGTAAGTCAAAAAAGTGAAGCAACGCTGTAAATTCGTATTTGGGCTAAAGGAAAATTATCCGAATATTCCTATTATCCGACTGTGCTGTGATCCCAATCAAACTGGGTAAGTGAAGATCTGTACAGTACGTATTGCACAGTTCTAGGCCTGATCAAACCGAACGTCAGATAAATGGCAGGCGGCGCTGTATGTTACCCTCAAAGAATTGATCATATGTTAACAAGAAATAGCAAGTGACTGTAATTGGTATCCGTATTCTCCCCGTGTATGATAGCCATCAAATAAAAATAAAAGGCTCATATGAGGCTAAAAATAAAGTTATCTCATCTCGAACCAGACAGTTCGCTCAATACATGTCGTAACGGCATCCCTTTTACCGTGCTATTGCTTTACTCTTTTCGCACCCAATAAATATCTTTCGCACGCAGTGAAAGACATCTCTTTCAGAAGCGTCAAAGAAAATCAGAGTGGAGTAGAGCAAGAAGGAAGCATTTTAGCAACATTCTTGCTCGTGGCTTTTAGAATTTTAAATATGTTCACATTTATTAAGAGATAATCAGCATATTCAAAGTTCACATTTTTTAGTAAAAATTAATCTAATGCGCACTAAGAACGGATTTTACGTAAATCCTTTTATGTAATTTTACGTATTTTACGTAATTTTACTCAAGTCTTAAAGCGTTTGCAGTTTCCAGTTAGAGTTTGCGATTACTATCAGTAAAGCAGAAGGGCAGAGGTTAAAATTAGCTGGCGTAGATTTACAAAATGACTGTATTTTTCATGGTCAGTTTTATGTGGTGTGTTCAAGAGTAAGTTCACCTACGAATTTCATCGTTCTTCAACCAGGAAGGAAGAATGTTGTCTACAGAGAAGTTTTATAAATCAAAGTATATTGTTTTTAATTTTTATAAATATTTAACTGTTATCGTAAGTTTCATGAAAATAAATGTTATTATTAAGAGAAATAAATTATTGTGATGAAAAATAAAAAAATTATTATTTATCAAAATTATCATACATGAAAAATCAAAGACAAATAATTATAATTGATTAAAATATTTGATTGAATAAATTTAAAAAATGAACAAATATTTAAAAAATTCTAAAAATATGTCCTTAGTTTTATCTTGGCAATTTTCCTGTAGTTTTATGTTGTGTAGGCCTAGTGGGAATCCTGCTACGTTAAATAATAGGGACGCATCAGAATACACAGTTTCTCATGGGTGATGTAAAAATCTGTGTATGACACATTCACTGACTGGCGTATATTTCCCGACTTTAAATTAAAAAAACATTGCATTAATTATCAATTCGAAATTGGACATTTCGTCCATATAAGAAGTCTAGGTTCACATTCAAATAAATAGTGTGCCCAGCAAAGCGGGGGGGTATCAACTAGTAGTTATACAGGGTGGTCATAAAGAAGCTTTGCCAACGTCTGTACTTCTAGCGTGCGTTCCGGTTAACCGATAAAGATAAGATTGCAAATATAGTTATTCGGAGGCATGCGCTCGAGATTCTGTGAATGGCAACACAGAGGCGCTCACAGTTACGGTTATAGTTACAGGAAATCGAAAATGTCGAATGGCAACGCCAACTTTTTCCGGTCGCAAAATGTTCAGCGCATGAAAATTCCCTAAATAGCGTTGGAACGGCACCGATATGTCGAAAACCGAACGTGTCATGTATACACAAAAAAGAGTTCTGAAAACAGGCCAACGAAACGCGATCTGGGAGCACGCAGAAAATTTGCATATAATAGAGGCAAGATACCAATCACAGAACGCCGATCGCCAGGTATTCACCGTAAGAAACCGATAAAATACCAGGCGGGTACGCGAACTCGTCATTCGGGAACTCGCACATGGCGACGGAATTACTCTTCCTGGGAAAGTTCGTGGTGAATTGATAAAACTGCATTATCAAAATGGTATGAACGCTGCTACCGGAATTGCGTAGGCGGAATGCACTCAATGGCAACGTATGGATGCAAGATGGTGCACCTCCACATAAACAGCGAGGTTTGTTAAAGGATCCTGGAACAACATTTTTGTGATCTCATCATCTCACGCCATTATCCTTTTCCGTGGCCTCCTCAATCCTCCGATATGACGCCTATGGATTTCTGGTTTTGGGGGTATCTCAGATTCAGAGTTTACCTGTGCAATCCGCAAACTTTGTCGGATTTAAAAGATTCTATACGGCGCGAGATTGCAAACATCTGTCATGCCATGTTGCGTTCAGCGGTATTGTCCACCGTCTCCCGATGCAATGCCTACTTGCCTGTCATGGCACCCACGTGGAAACTTTTTACCTAAATAAAGGTATTCTTTTGTCTGATATGTGCTCTCATCAGTGATCGGTGTTTTGTCTATGTCATGTACAAATTTTTTGCGTGTGTCCTGATTGTGTTTCGTTGGCCGGTTTTCAGAACTCTACTTTGGGTATACATAACACGCCAGTTTTTGGACATATCGGTACCGTTCCAAAGCTATTTGGGGTTTTCGCATGCGCTGATTACTTTGCTACCGGAAAAGGTTGGCGTTGCCATTCGACATTTTCGAGCTTCTGCAACTATAACCGTAACCGTGAGTGCCATTGTGTTGCCATTTACAGAATTTCGAGCGCATACCTCCGAATAACTATATTTGCAATCTCATCTCGATCGGTTACCGGAACGGAAGATAGAAGTGCAGATGTTGGCAAAGTTCCTTTATGACCATCCTGTATATACGTAAAAGAAAACATACTGCTCAAATGCTCGTATTTTTGTATCGTAGATTAAGCTTTTATTCAAAGTTTCCTTCTTAGCGTAAAGCCATTGCTCTTTCAACTGTCATCGTCTTCATAATGTACTATTTTAGGCCTCTTTGTAATTTTTAATTCAAAATCATTTGATCTACCTTAAGTTCTACCTCAAGTTCAAACAATAGAATATGGTTTTATAACAAATAAGTTTTGGTGGTTTCCAATTTATTTGCTAAATTCGGCTATTTCTACCGATTTTATTTAATAATTCTAGATTTTGTAATTAAACACTGACATTCTTTCTTACAATCGCCTTATAACAGTCTTTTTGAATTTAATTTTAATCTTTATTTTCAACTCTTGGCTTGGAGAATTGTTTCCAGTGGCTATCTGGCTAAGAATGCTGTACACTAGTAGTTAAGAGTTTCATTCTATACCTCTGGGAAAGTTCTGACAGCGTAGTCCTTCATAATATAATATAATAATATAACACACAAGGTTTCATGTTATCCTGCATCAAGAATCATTATTCAATTAAAATCACAGCACAATCAAAAAAAAAAAAACAACACGCGAATCGAGTATAAAGTTTCACGCTTATTCAATTCCAACAGGTATACAGCTGGCTCTGCCAGATCCAGGAACAAGAAATATACATCATGAAGAATTTACGCCCTCTATTGGAGGTAAAAATATATTTCCGGATAAAATTTCTTACAGGCCTAGTGTGTTTGTGGTTGTCCCCATGTGTCATGCGAATACGAGCTAGTTCAACCTTGAAATTGTTCTATGAAGGCATTATCTTCCTTAAGCAGATAGCCATAGTGTGCTTTTTCATAGTTTTATAAATCCAGTCCAAACAGAAATATTCTGCAATAAAAGAAAGTTCTGAAACTCTTACAATAGTTTGCATTAGATTCTTGAATTATGCAAAACTATCTGCCTATGGGAAGAAATATTTCCTTAAGGGACTTTCTAAATAAAATAAGCATAAAGTACGTAGCACCTTAAGCAATCCGCGAAATCATCATGCAACAAACAAGGTTGGAAACAGAGCCCATGGCAAACAGCATTATTTCACATTTAAAATTTCTCGACCAATGACGGACGGAATCAACACTGGCCCTCTCGACCACTGTCTGATAGATTACGAAATCAACCCAGCTAAATGCAAAATAAGTGATATCATTTATAATAAGGGAAAACGCCAAGTAATGATTTTCTGTTTCCTTGGACTGAATTGTTTGGATTACGGCAAAACTCACTGCTTAAGGAAAGGGATACCTTCGTGTAGATCTTTCTAAGGCTAGTTGGTTCATTTTTCTAAATAAACGTGTGGGGAGGGAAACCATGAAGACTTTTACAAAGTCAGCTCGTCTGCTGGGATGCGAACCCTCGTCGAACAACCAGCATTCTCAGTGTCTAATCTTCCATTTCCAAAGAAATATCAAGAGAATGTTTAAAATTATTTACAATATCATTTATGATTTCGAAAATAATTCGTAAATTCAAAGAACAATCGGTTTTAAACATTTCCGCCACATGTAGACAAGATGGATAATAATTTATGTCGTCTAAGAGTAAACTGATTTGTTGTCTAAAGATAAATATCTATGTAAAGATCAACGGAATATCTTGCCTAAGGACAAATCTTGTCAAATGATATAGTGTCTAAAGATAAAGTGAATGTCAAATGTAGACAAGATAAATAGATGGTAATTTATTAATTTAGGAGTCACACAACAAAAAATCAGCGTTATATTTGCAATTTTTCACAGACTAGTTTCGATGGCTTTACGGAACCATCATTCTCAATTGTCAAAGAGCAAGAAATTTTGCTCTTTGGCAGCTGAGGGGGTGGTTCGGTACGTGGATTAATACGTTATTCAAAATTTGATGGTCTACGTACTGTCTTTTTTTTCTTTCCATTGCGATAAACGCACAAATCATGCAGATCCTTGATTATTTAATTTTTTAAATATAACACACAGCGACAGCATTTAGTGGCAACAGTTTGAAAAGTTGTAGAGACATTAGGCTATTTCGAAGCAGGAGACATGAAACATGAGCAATGCCTTTGCCGGGAATCGAACCACGGACCTCTCGGTTATGCGTCGAGCATGCAGACCACTACACCCCGAAGGCATGCGAAGAAGGCGGGAGAAATACCTTATAAAGTGATTCAGACATTTAAAGTGATAATTTGCCAAATACCGTTTCTAATAGCCCATTCGTGTTAATGTCCTTTTGGGCTAAAACGAAACAGGGATAAAAGAAAAGAAACAGTGCAAGGCTGTGGTTATATATTCTAATTTTAATTGAGGTAACATATAAGCACTGGCAGTTTAGAAATTACCAGGATTAAAGTCTAACGAATCTACGATTGCAAGTTGGGACGCCAGTGGCTTGGTTCCTGTATCTATCAACTTCGTTCTTTCAATTCTGATTTGAGAGCTGAAGTGATTTAGTGTGAAAAATATTTTCTTTAAATGTCTGTCTTCTCTAAAAGCGTTTTATGTCATCCAGACACACTCTAAACTAAAGACTTTAAACACTTTAAAAGGTTTTAATGGATGAAATTTGCATAATTAAGTATACCTCCGTCCAGCTTAAAATTGAAATATTTAATTGAAGGCTGTAATTTCGCGTGCATGTTTCTCTCTATGCAATTTACGGCCGTATTGGGGTCCGTGCAATTAGAACCGAATAGAATATTGGTTTCCGATAGAAAGCTCCAGAGCGAGCAGTCGAATGAATCACATTTGTGACACAGCTAATATCCAGAATACGGAAGGGAATGGAAACTGCCTCCTTTCCTAGGACCTTTCTTTCAAAAAGTGTCTCCTAATTGGGCCATTTTGAAGATTTGAATAACGAGCTGGGCTTACGGTTATTTTAAAGACCAATCTATTTCGTAAGGGTTCTGCGAGTAATATTTAATCTGCCATCCAATATTGGATTTACTAACCATCATCCAGGCCAGGGCATTATTAATTTTGGACGGAAATATGAAAGCGAGGAATGAAATCTTTCGAGTTGTTTGTTCAACTTCGGAGACAGAGCCGCCATTATTTCGAAGTATGTTGCGTGCCCTTCTGCAACTACGTTACTACTTTAACGAACATTTTTATATCAAAAGTAGGTAACTAAAAGTGAAATAATACATCAACATTCTATTATACTACCCATTAGAGATTCTATTACAGTACTATTAGAATATCGCATAGAAATACTGAACATCAGTTTTATTTAAAATAAACAAGATTTCAAGCAGTTTACCTTAGTTTCGTTTTCTTTTTCTTTGTCATAGCAGTAAACATTCAGAAAGAAAGAACATATAACGTATTTCTCCCATTTTCTTAGCATGCCTTCGTGGTGGCAAACTGGGCGCGTATTTGAGATGTCGAGGTTCGAGTCCCAGAGAGGGCATTGCTCATTTATCATGTTTCCTACTTCAAAAAAATAATGTTTCTGCAGTGGCGCCCAAACTAAAGAAGGTGGTGGATGATGATTTTCCACCACCAGGATTGGCGGCTGGGTTAACTAATCATCAGTCGCCCTTTAAAAATAGGCGTATATAAGGTATTCCTCCCTCCTTGTCATGCTTTCGTGGTGTGGTAGTCAGTACGCTCGGCGCGTATTCGAGAGGTCCGTGGTTCGAGTTCCGGCGAAGGCAATGCTGATTTTTCATCTCTCCTACTTTCAAAAAAATGCAAAATGTCTCTACAAACATTTCATTTTTAGTTTCTTATCAGGAGTAGATTCTTGCTAGAATATAATAAAAGTTAAGGTTAATACAATGATTTACAATATTTATTAGCAAACGTAGCCGTTGACAGATTTAAACTCATTTACTATCAACAAAATCTATAACAATCAGAATTATCTATAACAATCAGAATAATCAGTGGTTGCCAACCGATTGTTTGTCTTTTAAGGTCGATCTTACTATTACATTAAAAACTACAAAATACATTTAAAAACAATTTTTACAATTAAAATTAAAAGTTTCAAAGCCAAAAACAAGCAATTCAACCAAGGGGCAGGAAGACCACATATTCGAAGCACAAAATTGAAAATTGACTTTTGGCTCCACTATGCAAAAATACGCTGACCCACCCGACTTAATTCACTGCTCTACTAATACTTCCAAATGTAAACAAACGACTGACTTGTGAGGCCTATCTCCACTTAAAACTTTTAAATTATTGACAATTCTACAACTATTGCTTGCAGGTTAACTAAAGGCATTAAAACCATAACCGGAGCAAAATTCAACCATTTTTAAAAGAAAACATGCATAATTTACCAGTATATAAGAATAAAAAACTAAGCTCTCTGAGCCGGGTAACAGAGTTGAAATATATATATATATATTGTTGCAAGGAAAAAGGAGATGCAAAATTACATGTTAGTCGCATACACAAAATTGCAATATTCTACTTGAACTCGTTTTTGAGTCATGCGAGATCTATTCGTACTGTTACGGATTTATATGAATCGATGAGATTGGATTAACTTTATCTATTTTGAAGTGAATTCTCTTTAACGTTTGAGATATTGTTACATTGTACGAATATCTCTGAAGAAATATTTCAGCATTCTGATTCATTTTTTTTGTGAAAAGAATAGAGTTTGTTAACTTTTCAACGACTTGTGCGTTCAGTCCATAACGAACCATAACGAAAGTTTTTGGGTAAAAAAAATCATTCGCATGAATCCAAAGCGGTCAAAACGGATATTTTCATTGAAATGTCGGTGTTCCAAAACTATTTACGATTACGACATTTCCTTTAGTTCGCAAAAGAAAGCAAAACGGTGAAGTTTCTGGACTGTATATTTCCCTGCAAAAAATCTAACATTCTGAAACTGGAAGGAAAATCACGAGATGCAATGAAATATTCATTGATTTATAAAAACAAAGATATACAAAGGCACGCAGACTGAATAGTGGTCAGGGGAGGGTACTGCAATATCAAAGGGCCCGGGTTCGAATCCCGGAGAAGGCGAGGATGTTTGTACATGTATAGTGTCTTTGCAGCATGGAGGCACTCTAAATATATGGCGAGCCGAAAATCCTCTCGCGTGGTTTTGTGGTGAGGGACCCTCGGACCTCCACCGGGGTGCTCTCTCTTAAAATTGGGGTGGAAGTAGAAGTCCAACCGCCTTGAGGGTCTGGCTACAATTCTTCCACGTCATACATGGACAAGATAACAACAACATACGCAGTATTATCTATTATATCAGTGATATTACAGTCCTCATCCGCTTATTTTTTTAGCAACGTATTTTTTAAATATTATTTTAAATATAAATAAAAGTTCAGATGCATGATTTTGTTTTCAGTTTTAGAATTATCTGCATTGCAGTTTAGGCAAGAAACATGTTATTTCATACATACGTTAAAATTAATTAGTACGTCCTTGTATAATTGTGACAAAATTTTGCAGAAGTTTCATGTTTGTGTGCATAATCGAAACCGTTTTTAAAAACGTGTAAAATTGTCCTGGTGAGGCAGCGATTATTTCGCTACAGTTTCCAAACGCAATATGACGGTAGCACTAAGTCTTTCGCTACAGTTTCCAAACGCAATATGACATAAGCACTAAGTCTCAGTCCATTCAACTTGAAATTCAAGGTGGATTTCATCTCCGTTTTTCTTTGCTTCTTCTTTGTTACCATGTTGTTAAGAAAAGGAACGAATAGGGCCAAAAACAGCAAAATAATTGAGGACGAGCCAACAGCAGTTCCATAATATGGTAAACAAATTTACGTTAACTGGTTTTGCGTTAGAGAGAAAACTGCCAGGTCTCCAAAAAACCACAAAATTAATTACAGGCGTGGAAGGACATTGAAAACTCGAGGCAGATGATACGAAGAAAACCTCAGCGCCTAAATAGAAAATATACTCTTGGTCGTGAAGATTACAAAACCATAAGGAATCCGCGAATATATTAAAATTCCTAGGTAATGAAAGCAGGGTACAATATGCAAAATGCTTCGTTTCGTTATCTGCCGGCTATAATATTTTCGTAAGAAGTTACTACAGGTCGTTGACGACAAAAGAACATCCGATCACGTTATGTTATTTGAATAGAAAAGAATGATTGGCTTGAGAAAGAAAGAATTTTTTACCGTGAAATTGCATATCGTATGAAGCATAAGGCCTCATCAATCATGCGTGTATGCGAACATTCGGTGCAAGTCAGACAAATCACAAACTTGGCAATGGACGAAGTATTACGTCATCAAGAGATGACAGAAACCTCATCCACAGTATCGCGGCGACGGACCGTGCAGCTTCATTTAGGCAGTTGGTACAACGTTGGAGTACTGGCACAGGCATTAATGACATTTAACTCCCCACTCCTGCAACTTAATGGAATTATGGGTAACCTAGGTGCTCCGTATTTAGGCGAGAGAACAGGTTTTAGCGGACTGGTCCCCAATGCTTGCAAAGTAGTGTTTGAATCTACGAGGACACTATGTCTTTAGGTCACGTTCCATATTCAGCAGAAGGCGACTGGTCTGGTTCTGCAAGTGAGTGTGCAATATATTAAAACATGCCATTGGCATAAACAAAATGGCAAATGAGCTGAGGATGAAATTATCTGTGTGAAGTTAATACCATAGTACGATCTCTCTGACTTGAAGATTTGTCTGCATTTATAGTCTTGTCAACGAATCGCTTTACTTCGGGATCACAGTCTAGATCCTCCTACTTTTAATTTAACTTTTATTAAAATAACAAAGATACAGAACATATTGAAGAAATGTCATTGTCACCTTCAGTAGTTCGCTAACGTCTCCTGCTCCACGGATTGTGTGCATGCATTTTCTTCGCGCAGGATTTTTCTGACGCAAAACCCTCCATGCCTGCATATACGGTGATCTCATTACAGCAAATGGCTAGCTGAAGGCAAAACATTGTCGTTCCCGATGAATCTGCTTCAATTTGAAGTACAGTGATAGTGGAGTACACATTTGAAGCTATAGGGATGAACGTCATCTTTCGCGGTTTAGTACCTATCGTTGCACCATTGTAACAAATATACGCAGAACATACATGCTTGTTTCTTACTGGACGATAACCAAGCGTGATTATCTGGGGCGCAGTGGACATAATGAGATCTCATTGCACCAAGAATTCTGATGGTACTTTCATCAGCAGCCACTCATCAGGATGTTGAGGAGACCAAAATCATATTCAGCGTATATTTGGAGGCGTATTTAAACAAGACAGAAACTTTCAAGACAACAGAAATGTTGTTATAAATATTCAAGGTTTTTTTCAGCCACCAGATAAATATGTAATACCAAACACATCACCTATTGAACATTCTTGAGACAATAACGTCTTCGCGATGCTTGTCTCAGCCAATATGGGCTGAAAGCGATATGGAATACTATTCAGCAAGCACATATTCAGACATTGTGTGATTTAATGCCACGAAGAGCACAAGCTCTTACTGACGAGTGTGGCAGAATCATTGAATATGGATTTTATACATTTAATATTTTTGTGTTGCTTTATAAATTTAACTGTTCCATTATACAATACAAGTCGTATGTGGGACAGATTTCATTAAATTCTGAAAATTCCTTTTCAGTGTCGTAACTTTCACAAACGCTAATGTATTTCAGTGTCTTGAAGTTTAAGGAAAATTTCAGTCTGGAAGAGAGTATCTCAGTTATAGTAAATAGCACTACACACGCTATTGCTTTCTAAAAATATGAGTTACAATGCATACGTTACATTATGTGCATAGGTTGTCGGGAGGAGGAAACACTAAAGAAAGATTTCGAAACGTGAAGAGCTCAAATAATTCCGTTTTAATTTAATCCATGAGAGTTAAATACATTAATACATCAGAAACAAC
>KK119530.1:472771-533800 GCA_000611955.2 Stegodyphus mimosarum | reverse complement strand
TGAATCACAATAACATAATCATTTCGTTTCGATCAATGCTACAATAAAAGTAGTCGTGGTCAAATCGTTTTTCAGAAAATCCACATGTTACTTCGATACACTTCTCAAGCAAAGCATCCATGAAGATCAATAGTTCTTTAAAAGTAATTGAAGCATTGTGGTCGAATGGATTAAACGATGTTCGATACTCCCTTGGCGGATTCTTTTCTCTCTAGTATCCGGACTCTGTCGGACAGGAAAAGTCAATATAGCTACTTCTCCACTTTAGAAGCGGGCAGCTTAAGGTAATGCTTTTAGGGAGGACGTAAAACATCTAGATTTTCTTTCTCTATTTACTTTGCTTAGAAAATGTTTAAAGCTTCCTGTAAAAAGAGTAGGTCCTAGTTTCGTCAGTTGTATAACTAACTATACCTACCTTTGACAAAATACCGGTGAAAAAGATAAGCATTGTAAACGCTGAAGTTTTATTAATGCAAGTCTTTATTTATGGAACACGTGTGAAAATTTGTAATAGAAAAATTGTAATGAAATGAAATTGACTCTTTTGAAAAATTGTAATAGATTCCTGCGAAATAACTGCAGTGAAAGCTTGGTTAACGACTTTAATTCGTTCAAGAAGGCCATTCCTTAATCGAAACAAGTTTCCCAGCCGTAAGTAACCTACATATATAAAGAAGAAAGTCTGTGTGTTTGGTTGTGGTACTACTAGAGCTATCGTCACCAAACTTTCTACAATTCTTTTCTGGGTTCTGGAAAAGGTCGATGTCTACTTTTTTCCCAAAACAAAAAAGAGCTGAAATCAGAAATATTAATTAAACCCTCGGAAAAACGATCATTTTTGCCCTCATTCTTCCGTGTGGCAACACTCTCGGAAGCTGGAGGTAAAAATCTGCATTTTAATTAAAATTTCGAAAGTTGTTGCCACTGCTCGCTTTCAAATCCCAGACTTTGTTAATAAAGAACTTCTAAGTTTTACAATGAAATAAAAATAGCATTGCCAAACATTAAATACATTATTCCGGATTCCAAAAATTCGTGGGAAGCCATTTCGGCTGTTTCCATCTTCGTACAATTTTAACCAGCCAAAATATTAATTAAAAAATTCGAAAGCGCTAATTTTCGCATTCATTTTTCCGAGTGGCAACAGTGTCGCGCGTTGGCGATAGAATTGTTATTGCTCGCTTTCAAATCATAGAGTTTGTTAATCAAAAATATGTAAATTTTACAAAATCTATGCATATAAAGAAGAACGTCTGTTTGTGTGGGTGTTTGTTCGCGTTACTGATTTCTGATCAATTATGATAAATGTTTTTCTACATTTAATAGACTAAAATTGAATATAGATGAAATATTGGATGGAACTTGAGCTTTTACGACCATTTGATTAGAAAGACGAAAATCTTCAAAACGGCGTGCCATTGTTGATGATATAATGAGAGAGAATTAGATTATTTTTCCCACCGAAATTTTTATGCGGGTTCCATATCGCATCAGACTGAAAACTGTATGACTATGAATCATATTCTTTGCATCGTTATTAGAGAAGGATTACCGCGGTATCGTTCTCTACGTTGTTAGATGCATTACTCTTAATTTAACTTAACTGGCATCGGGTACTTCTGCTAGTGTAAAATAAATTAATTCGTGCCTGGACCAGAGATGATTACTTAAGACACCTTACAGGAGTACTTTGTACATATGTTTGTAATTCAAAATCAATGAAAATCACTAAATACAAAACAAAAAATATAAATATAATATCTATATCTATCTATCTATCTATATATATATATATTCATAATGAAAGTAATTAAAAGTAAATTAATAAGACCAAGACTTGCGCTAAAGCTGCAAAGTAATAAAGCAGTAATTTACTATAAATTATAAAAAGAAAACTCTCCATATTACATCTCCAAGCAACGGAAATTTAATTTAAAAACATCATTGAAAAGATATTTTTCAGAATTTAAAAAAAAATTATATAATATTTAGTCCTCCTTGCTTTGAACACAGTAAAGGAAAAACTAAACCGCAAAAATGCCAAAATCAAAAGTAAAATTTTTAAGTATTGAAAAACCAGTTACTGTTATTGATAGCAGATTAATCGACTTATCAAGGGGATAAACCAATCTACCATCCATTAACAGTAACTAAAATAAGACTGTTTCATCTTACTTCCATGTAAGCATCAAATTATTTGCTAGATTCAAATCACTAATTCATACTCAATCAAAATATTAGTCACAAAACCAAAAGAATCCTGTTAAAAAGCAAATAATCTTTAAGATTAAAATTTTTTCACTAAGAACAGAATTAATCTAAACGAAATGCTTACTTTAGAAGACATATCCCCTACACTCTCTTTTCATTTCAAAAACAAAAGTAGATTCAAGAACTAATTTAAAAAAAATCATAAGAAGATTATAAGAAATAATCCATAAAATTAAAGTTAAAAACTGTAGTAAAAAACAAACTAGTAAGCAAAAATTAACCAACTTGCCTTCGAAATTTTAAAACCAAATGACTGAAATGCAAGTACGTATTAAGAGATGGAACCAAAAAGGGTTGTCGTAATAAGTAGTTTTCTATTGAAGAAAGTTTAGCCTAAATTGGCGACAAAACTACAAAGTTTCTTGAAGATATAATACAGAGCAGGCTGTTATTAAAATAGCGCTAAAGCTGCTATTTGTTTGAACTTATATTCATAATGAAAGTAATTAAAAGTAAATTAATAATCCCAAGACTTGCGCTAAAGCTGCAAAGTAATAAAGCAATAATTCACTAGAAATTATAAAAGGAAAACTCTCCGTATTACATCTCCAAGCAACGGAATACTAATTTAAAAACATCATTGAAAAGATATTTTTCAGAATTAAAAAAAATAAATAAATTCTGAAAAATTTGTTTTCAATGATGTTTTTAAATTAAATTTCCGTTGCTTGGAGATGTAATATGGAAAATTTTCTTTTCGTAATATATATATATAAGCGAAGTACCACTGACTCATCACGAGATCTCCGAAACTATACATTCGAATGACTTAAAATTTTGCATAATTACTGATTCCACGATGTAAACGCGCACTAAGAACGGATTTTTTGTAAATCCTGTCCAAAATGGGTTTTTGTTATACCATCAGGGGCGGCACTAAGTCGAAACTCTTTTTTTGTGTGTGAGTTTTGACTTTGATTCACTGACTGGCACTATATTTCCCGACTTTAAATTTAAAAAAATTACATTCATTATCAATCCAAAATTAGACAGTTCGTCCACCTAAGAAGTTTAGATTCACATTCAGATAGACAGTGTGCCCAGCAAAGCGGGCGGGTTTTAGCCGGTTAAATGTAAAATAGAAGAAATTTAAGTTTAATTTTGTTGCACCTATGTAAAGAACAGAGCAAAAAGTGAAAAATTATGAGACATTTTCCACTTCTGCCGTTGGATGTTACTGTTTGGATGCAAAATTTCCATCTCTTCTTCATGCGGCATACTGTTTAATCTCTTCTTTGTCTCTACGAGCCTCTCGATTCTCCTTGAGTCTCGCCGAGCTTCTGTTTCACTCATAATTTACCCAAAGCGGTTTGTTGTTACGTATATTCTAAAATATATCTGCACGAGTAAAGATGGCATTGGCACTAAAAAAACTTATTCTAAAACTTGCTACAGCTTTATCAGGGTGAAATCTTTACACAGAAACTTTGCACCTTACCTCATTTTTCACAACTCAAGCGGTCCAGAGAATTAAGATTATTTTTCTTTCTTCCTCTTCTGATTACATTTCTTACAGAATAGCATTTTATTACTGGCTTCTGGAGGTGTAGTTCTTTCATGTTCAGCTCATTTTTATGATCATTTAGTAACTTTCTTCGCGCCTTCACTGTTAACCTGGGAGCGCGTGCGCTGATATGAGTTAGACGAGCGCGCGCGCTGGGTCCAAAAGACACGATTCGTGTATTTTGAGAAAAATATTGTAAATCTTCAGGAAAAGCGTTACATTTATGTCAATAATTAATTTTACGATCAAATTAAAAAAATATGCACATTAATTTTTTTTAATTTCTCTAAATGCCTATACGAAATAAATTTTTTTAAAAGAACAGAAACTCGTATTATATATCAGCAGTGGGTAAAAAACTAGTATGCGTTTACTCTGTATCGGTTCTTATTTTCTTTATTAGTACCATATACATAGAAAAAAAACACGCAACAACGAATGTTAACAGCACATTCAAGAAAGTGTTTTCGTGTGTTCCAAATACAAATATTTTTCACATTCGGGGAAGTGCGTTTTGTTTTTCTGTGCAATTCGTTGGAAAAACACTACATCTTTTTTTTTCCTTTTCCTTTTTTCTTTTTCATTTCCGATAATTTTTTTTTCAACAAAACAATTTATCTCATTCTCACTCTCGTTTTCAGAATCAATATCACTGTCTGAATCAGTAGCATGTGAACTAAAAATTCATGACCACTCTCATTTTCATTTTCTTCAATACATTCTTCTCCAATTGATGCATCTAATAACTTTTGCTACATTTCTTCCTTATGAGATAAATTATGCGACAAGTTTCGAGCTTTCTGTACTATCACAAATCAACTATGTAATACTAGTAACACGAATGGGCGCGCTGGATCCCGAGTCGATCAAAATTAAGACTCGCATCAAAGCCTCAGCGAAAAAACCAGAAACATAAATAGTCCGACCTAAGACTTGGCTACTTGCATCAACAACTTGGGTGAATAGACGTGCTTTGAGAAAGGTTTCTTTAATCGCGCGGGTTAACATCCTACCCCAGAGACAAGATACTAAAGATACTAAGAAAAAAGTATCAAAGTGCTTACAGAATTTGTCTGCAAGCCAATCTAGCCATTACTTCCTACAGGCAAAATTCATAGTCTTGTATGTCATTTGCTGCAAGGCTTTATTAAACAAAGTTAAACAATGAGAAATGCATATATTAAAACGGTGTTTCCAGAAGTCCCTGAACATAATTATGTGGCATAAGTTACCACGAAACATGTTTAAAAATCATATATTGTCAATTTGAGTCTTCGTAAATCGAGACACAGTTCTTCATCCGAGGCATTTCTGTTTAGATAACTTGTTTGTGAGCCAAACTGTTCGTGAAGCGATGTTTCACTCTTCATCTCTTTTACTTGAAGTCTGTGTGATTAGTTGGCTAACAAGGAAAACACTTTATACGCGATTAGACGAATTAGACTTTTAATTGGTTTTCATACGCCTCGTTGTATTTGGTTTGGTTGATTATGGCAACGAACGCACACTATGGTTTTCTTCTCAAAGGGAGGGATGCCTTTTCGGAGGACATTCTAAGGGTAACTGGCTCGTAAACATGTTACACATAAGAAAAACTACGAAAACGTTCATGAAGCCCAGCTCCTTCGCCTGGAACCGAACCTACGTCATAATCCACTTCATAACTACCAGTATTCAATGATTTTACCGCTCGGCCGCTGGTAGGCCTGATACACCTGGAAAGGTACCCGGGATACTTTCTTTATACTCAAAGATTAAGTATAGGTAAAATGCCTTTGTTAAGTATTTCCCAACATAAAAACTATAAAATGCCTTTGTTAAGTATTTCCCAATATAAAAACTTAACGAAAACTGAAAAATTGGAATTAATTATTAATATTATACATAATACGAAACACTTGATAAACTACTTTTTATTACATATATAAATGATTATACAATTTACTATTATTTATAAATTTTTAATGGTGCTTACTGGGTCAGAACGTACGTAAAATACATAACTTCTAATACTGCTTATAATTGACATTATTTACGTAGTTATTGCACACGAATTATGTTACTAAAAATTTTTAGATTATATGCTCAAAGCTAGTTTCAAAGAACCGGTTAATATTGTTACGGATTTTGTATTTATTTAGCTATTTAAATGCAATTGTAATTAAAATTGTTTTATTTTCCTGTGCAATGCAGCACGCGACGAAATTTAAGAGAAAGCTGCGCCGAAAAAGTAAAAATACAACAGCTCGTGCATTTAATATTTAATAAATCGATATCTCGCATTTGCACTGTTTTGCTATGCAGAAAAATCGAGAAATAGATTATACCAGAATATTCTCTTGATGATTAAAAAGCTTATAAAAGCTGGATTAAAACATCTCAGTTCAGCTGTAGCTGTTTTAAGCGAACTATTATTTACTTGGTTCTGTTATTGATTGTAGCAATTTCGCTGTGAGATCGGATTAACATTCTCCGTATTTTGAATTGTTGTATTCAACGTTTCAGTAGTTTTAAATATAACTACCGTGCGATATTTTGATATTGTAGGAATATCTCTGAGGAAATATTTCAGCATTTTGTTTTATTTGTTGTGAGAAGAATAAATTTTATTAATTTTTTAACGACTTGTGCATTCAATTCATTAGGAATCCGTACGCACGCAAGAATATTATTGAATTTATAACTAAGACCAACGATATTGATATATATTTCTTAATTGTCATTATAAAAGTTATATAAAGTTTAAAATTACACGAATCCTTTAATTCTATTATAACATTTCAAAAAACACTTTAAAAAATCAGTTATTTATTTCTATATATGAATAATTTTCTTTTCTGAGGCTTACTTTAGAGGCAAAGAATAGGGAAAACGACACTCATATGAGGCCCAGGAAACTGATGAGTTTTTAATTTTGAACAAAGAATACATTTTTTTTTTTGTTTTCTGACTCTTGCATCTGAAGTACTAACGCTGATTCAAATATTGTCCTTCTTTCGCAAACTAAGAGTTCTGTACTTGGTAAGATTCCAATAAAAATGGAGCAGCACTGGGGATTTTGCTGAATGTGTAAAATGGAGCTGTGTTGAAGAAACGCTGGAAGGCTATGCAAGAGAGCACTTCTTTTTATCACTGGAATGGAATTTTTAGTTTGAAGAAATCTGTAAGTTTTAAAATAATACGTTTTAGTACTCTGTTCTTGTCAGCGGTTAGTGAGTCTGGCTCCGTACCGAAGGGCCAGGGTTCGAATATTGGAGTAAGCATAGATGTAAATTGTGTGTACATCCATAGAAGGCAACAGTGGCCTACCTATTAGGAGGCCACTGACCACCGCTTCCCGCCTTAGTAGTGGTTAAGGCTTATAATGACTGGTGCCCCGAATGGTAAAATAAAAAAGGTACAGCGGTCTCAAATTGGTAGCCCCCAAATACATTTCAGTAATGTACTTGTTGCAAACATAATGTTAACGAAGTTTTAAAGGTTTTAGTTATTTGAAATCTGCATTTACATTATTTACCGTGAAGAACGTACCCGAAGAACAACTATAAATTGAGCTAATTAATTTAGAGTGCGATATAGATCTTATTTAAAACATCAGAGGACGCTGATTTGATTTAGATATCTGTGTACCAGTCGAATGATAAATGGGGTCAGTTATGAATTTCTGCATAAGAATATTTGTTTTGTTTGAAAATGCATTTATGTGCGGACAACATTTTTTTACAGCTGAAAAGACTCCGTTTAACAGATCAATACCTACAATCCGGATGAAGATAATATCTAGTAATTTATATCCAAGACTACAGACACACTCACAACGGAGAAGCCATCAGGTGTGATGTGAGCGGCCCAGCCCGACCTTCCCAGCAGACTTTACGTCGCACTATGGCCCTTTCGGGGGCTGCACCAGAGCAAAAGCCATCAAGTGTCAAGCTGTAGTAAGAATCAAAGAAATTTATTGCAGTGTTATACGATTTTTTTTAAGCATGGTATATGAACAATGTGCAATGTGCCGGGACTTGAACCTGGACCTCTGGAATACGCGCCGATTGTGCTACTATTAGGCCGCAAAAACATGTTGGAAGGAGGACGGAAATTCCTTATAAATATATACTCTTTCTTGTAAAGGGCGAATGGGCATTAAAGGGACCCAATGGCCAAATCCTGATGCTGACGAATAATCGTATACCACCTTCGGGCTCTATTCATTCATTCCATTCATTTCTTCATCCATTCATTTCTTCATTCATCCCATTCATCCATCCCATTCATCCAAGCCACCCACTCATTTCTTCATCCCCTCCGTTCATTCATCCATTCCATTCATTCATCCATTCCGATCATTCATCTTTTAAGTAAGAGAAATAGAAAATGTGCAAAGCCCTCACTCGGAATGGAACCTGGACCTCTGGAATACGCGCCGATTGTGCTACCGTTAGGCCACGAAGTCATGTTGGAAGGAGGACAAAAATACTTTATTTACTCCCTCTTGTAAAGGGCGACTGGGTCGCCAAATCCTGATGCTGACGAATAATCGTCTACCACCTTCGCGCGCTAATTTTTCATTCCATTCATTTCATTTCATTATTCATTCATTCCATTCATTCATTTCTTCATCCATCCCATTCATTCATTCCATTCATTCATTTCTTCATCCATCCCATTCATTCATTCCATTCATTCATTTCTTCATACATCCCATTCATTCATTCCATTCAATCATTTTTTCATCCATCCCATTCATTCATTCCATTCATTCATTTCTTCATTCATCCCATTCATTCATTTCTTCATTTCTCCCATTCATTCATTTCTTCATGCATCCCATTCATCAAATCCATCCATTCCATTCATTTATCTTTTAAGTAAGAGAGGTAGAAAATGTGCAAAGCCCTTATGCGGAGTGGAACCGCGACCTCTCGAATACGCGCCGATTGTGCTACCGTTAGGCCACGAAGGCATGTTGGAAGGAGGAAGAAAATACCTTATATACTCCCTCTTGTAACGGGCGACTGGGCATTAAGAGGAGCCAGTCGCTAAATCCTGATGCTGACGAATAATAGTCTACGACCTTCGAGCGCTATTCTTTCATTCCATTCTTTCTTTCCATTCATTACCTTCATCCATTTCATTCATTTCTTCATCCATTCTTTTCATTCATTTCTTCATTCATTCCATTCATCCTGTTCATCCATTCATACATCCATTCCATTCATACATCCATTCCATTGATTCCTTCATCCATGCCACTCATCCATTCCGTCCATTCCATTTTAAATAAGAGAGGTTGAAAATGTACACAGCCCTCACTCGAACTGGAACCTCGACCTCTCAAATTCGCTCCGAGTGTGCTACCGTTACACTACCAAGGCACGCTGGTAGGAGAGAGAAAATACCTTATAATTATTTAATGTAGAAGCATCTACATTTTAGTTATACGTCGAAGAAATATTTAATAAAGAAGAGAAAGACACTGCCGTTTATTTATTTCCCAGTTTTGTCCCTAAGAAGTTTCTATGAACATTTAAAAGGTTCTCTTAATTTTTTTAAATTTTTCGGTTTAAATTAAAGTAACTTCTTTAATAATTTAATTAAACATATTAGAATAATTTGAAATAAATGAGTTAGCTGTCAATATACTTGCAGGAGTCAAAGTTTAAACGTCCGATAGAAATTAAACGTAACTTTGAATTCTTTCCTTCTGCCGAGTTATTATTAATATATGATTTGATGAATTTCAATAAGTGAAATCTTAAATTTATAGAATATCGTTTTCTTTTAATAACATAAATTACAAGAACTCTGTTTAAGACTTATATCCTTTTTCAATATATACATACGTATTATCATCATAATTTTTAGAGTTCAAAATAAGCTTATTAATCCATGTATTAAAAGATTTCGGATAATCCAACCATTTTAATAGATATTTATTTCCTTTATTTTTTAATATTTTTCCAATCTTATTTGCATCAATTTCTTCATCATTTAAATCTTTTATTCTTTCACTGTACGCATATTAGGATATTGTTCTATAATGTCCAAAACAATAAAAATCTCTTCCGTAAAGGTTAGTCCTTTCGTAAAAAATGTTTTAAGTTCAGATATTCTAGGACGATCTTTTATTTTATGTTTAGGATTTCTTAGACATTTTATTGGTTAGAAGATATACATAGATATTATAATAAACTTATTTCGCTTTTGGGTTTAATATCTTCAACAGGTGATATTTTTACAGAACTACGATATGAATTGTTATTTTTATTCAGTTCAGGGAAAACTTCATATAGCTTCTTGCGCTTTTTGCAAATAAATATTTCATAATTTTTGTTATGATAATTTTATTAACTTAATTGTAGGTAAATTATTAATTGTAATAATTTATTAAGTTAAAATTTAGACGGACGAAAAGTCTACACACACAAAATACGCGCAATTTGGCTCAAAAACCTCATGTTGGGGTCACAAGCCTAATGACGAGAATAACGCAAAGCCGCAGATAAACTGCTCTAAAAAATCAAGTAGCAAACGTGGCCTTCAGCAGGCAGAACATGCTCTGCTTCTACCATCTAAAATCTTCCTTTAAATACTACTATCTCCTTTCTAGCCTCATTTGAATACGCATGAACCACAGATTAGCATTCTCGCAGGTAAATGGAATGCGAGAAAGATAGCAATGTTAATTAACATAAAATAACTGGTAAGCAGAGCTAAATAAATATTTACACCTTTATTTAAAATAGTTTGCATTTTTCAATAAAAAATTATCATTTAAAATAAAGGTATCCCGCCAGCTTTTCACACGTTAGAGTAGACCCTTGAATATTAGCAACCTTTTTTTTTCTCAGTAAGACAGGAGACTTATTTACTTATTCCTTATAATTTTTTTAACAGATGGAGAAGATTTTAGACATTAAATAGCAGAAATAAATTCGTTAAGAAAAATTACTTGTCATAATTTAATGTTCTGAAAAAATATTTGGAGAACGCTTAAGCACACCAAAAATATCTGCCAGGGAAAGAAAAATCTTAGAGGTAGCGTTTAAAGGGAATCTGTCTCTTATATACTTCAAGTCCCTATCACATATGCTTCCACTACGCGGGACTGGATGTCGAAAGGAACATTTCTCAGAAGCCGCACATTTCCACAAAACCTACGTAGCTAAGTTACCATTTTCACTTACTAAACAGACCTAAACGCCAAGCAGTAATCGATTATCGCTCAGATGGGGATAGCCTGATCCTTCAGAAGTAAACTTTCGTCTGACTGGTTGATCTCTGCGCAGGAGAGAGCTGCAGACGGAACATTTTCGGCGAAGTTTCAAAATACTCCGCGCAGCCGGGACACCGTTTCCGCAGCTAGGCGGGACTTCGCTCGCAAGAGCTATTTCTTCTAAAAATCCTTCCGTTTAAACCAATGCTACCAGAATCCTGTTTCTCAGAAAAGTCCCACTAGTGGGGGCCGTGGTTTGATGTGATAACCCCTTTACATATCTGGAAAAATAGGAAAACTCCCATGAAGCAAGCCCATTTGCTAGTACTTGAACCTCAGTCTACCTACCCATGTCTAATGACTTAAACGCATGGCCGTTGATGGTTCAATACGTTTTAACCCCTTAATGGACGAATAAAAATTCAGAAAAAAGTCTTTTATTGGACAATTTTATTTAAATTCAAAACTGCAGTGGATGTTCTGTTGTATTCATACCTGAAAAAGTTATTAAACGTATGTACTCGGGTGCGTGGAAATGATTTAGTTCGGGGTACTCGAGTTAACTTTAGTACATTAAGAGGTTAAATTTGACAGATTATCTTGCAGATAACTAAAGGCAATCACTGCGAAAAGTTATCCTAGCCGCATTGATGACTATTTGACGATTATCCTTAGGAGAAGAGAAAAGCTTTAAAAATATTGTTTGGTAGATTGTCCTCGGTTTGATAAATGAAGGCCAGCAAAGATAAACCTCGGTTCACGAATTTAGTTCGTTCTTGAAGACCATTTACCAATCAAAATGCTTGTAAACCGAAAGCATATTCGTCTTAGGATTTAACGTAAAATAGATTAATTCGTTCCTGGACCACAGAAAATTGTTTATTTGAACAACACTTAGGGCATAAGTTCATAATCTCAAAACCAAAAGAAACTAGTCATATAATACAAAAATGGTAAACACATTATAAAAAGATAAACAGACGAACATTTAATTCAATTTTAATATACCTGTGCAAAGAAGAGTAAATAATGGCTAAAAAGGGAAAAAATAAAAGAAAGATGTTACTGCTTTAATGGAAAATTTCCTTCCACATAAATAGCAGATAACTGTCTTCGTCTGGCACCTACTTTTATCTTTTATTTGTCTCTAAGCACCACACTACTTGATATTCATTGGGGAGGTTTCACTCAAAATTTGTACAGTCCTATTCGTTGTAGCTTAGGTTTTAAAGTGTTTTTATAGTAAGAAATTGGAATATTAAAGGAAATGTTTAAGCTATAGCGTGAAGCTGTTTTATCAAGACGATACCGTTAGGTAAAATCTTTGGACTTTATCCCATTTTGTATAAATTTCGACATTGAAGGAATTAGGATCATTCATCCTCTTCCTCTCCTTTCTGAAGACATTTCGTCCACAATCATCATTTGTAGCTGCTTCTAAAGTTGCTGAAGCTCTTTCTTGTTAAGTTCATTTTTATGGTCTACTAATCTTCACGTCTTCATTAACGTTCTAGCCACCTGGAGACATAACAATAAGAGACAACAAAAACAAAAGGTTCTAACAGTCGATACGGTCAAAGTCTCTTCTTGCAAACTAATCCGGTCATAATTTTCTCCAGGCTGAAAACAGGATCCTGTAGATCACTTGCTGCCAGGCTTTGTTAATGAGAGCTAAGCAGAGGAAAATACGAGGGAAGATCATTATTTAAATTGCAAACTGCCATGCTACATTTAAAGGAAGCAGTAAGTACTTTCCGTGTATGTTAATGTCCTGCAAAAGCGTCCTAGTTCATGACATTCATTTCGTTATTCACTAAATATGATTTGCACATGCTCAGTTCATTTCCAAAATGTCGGTACAATTTGAGGACTGCAAGAGAGAACCAGTGCGCTGTTACCCTCTTTTTGACGGAGGAAGAACTTCGTGCGAAAGACATTCATAAAGAACTGAAAGGATGTTTATAAAAAGAAGTGTGTATTGCATAAGCCATGGGTATATGGGACAAGAAAATCACTCAAGGCCCTTTCTGAAGTTCGTGATGAGGAAGTAGACTTACTATTCGGACTGAGGCAGACTCAGTGGCATAGGTCGAAAAACTGATTCGAGAAATGTACCACACACTACAGTAATAATCGAAGCAGTACCTGTTCGGGCCGCTTAAAAACCACCTTGGAGGTAAACAGTTTGCACATTGTTCAAGATGATGTCCCCGTGTGGCTAAGGTAGTAACCAAAGACCTTTCTGCAAATGGTGTTGGAGCAAAGATAAAACGATGGGACAATTATATAAATAATTATGAAGATTATGTCGAGAAATAAAATAGTTTTCAGATGAGCATTTCTGTAGATTATTTTGTAACTGCCTTTTGTGATTCCCTAATTGATTTCATTCGTATTTACGTGATGTTTTCAGACATCCAATAGGATTCATTATGTGGCATAGCTTACTTCGAAACAACTTCGAACTCGTACAAAACAACTCGATACACCGTTAATCATCCGAGGCATTTTTCGTTCAGATAATTTTGCTCCAGATTCAAATTGCTTGTGAGCGTGTCTTTGATATGAAGTTACACTATAATTCAGAGTCATAGATGAAAGAAATAAAAGTGTTGTACTCTATTTATGAAGATCTGGACTACGACAGCGGTTGGATAAAATAAAATCCTTTCAAGCCAAGACTAATAAAAACTTCTCAATCCTATTAAAACAAACTTTTGGGACAAAATATTTACCTTTTCTCTCTTCTTAGAAAATCCTTGATTGTATTTTAATCACTGTGACAACATCTGTATGTTTGTTTCAGCAAATTCCATCTTTTAATTTGATCTCAGTTTATTATTTAACACATTGCTCTCTGCAACACTCATCAGTTTTATTTTCTTACAGTTTAAAATCTATTCCTTTGCTCTGTAGAGCGTGTGAATAAATACTAAATCGGAGATTATCTTTGATTGCTAACTTTAAGAAAAGTGTTGGAGTGAGTAAAGTCTATTCTTGCTATGGGAACAATGCCAAATCTTGATGAATTCAAACTTTAGGAAGCATTAATTTTCCAAGAACTTTCACAGTTCAAATGGAACTACAATATTAATATGCCACTTACTCCAGCAAAAATGTCCACTAGGATTGCGAAACAAAGAAAAGTGGAGTTAGGCATTGGAAATTCAGTTGTCTTCCGCGATAATCGCTTATTGAATAATATTTAATAATGTATTAAGCATATTAAAGCGCTACAGTTTATATCTAATTATACGTGATATCATTTAGATTCAACAGTGTGGGAAACGATCATGTGTATGCTAATTATAATTTTTGAAATGTTTTGAGTGCCGCTAATGACAGTGCAATTACACCGCTATTTAACACAATGGGCGTTACTTCATTTGATACAAAATGAAGTTAATTATTGAGAAGCGAGTGGAGTTAAGAAACAATTCGGATGACTGCTCCAAGCGAATGTGTTGTACTCCAAAATTAAAGCTGCAGCAAATAAGCAGCTGCGTATACGAAAACTAATTAGAAACTCGCAGTGTTGCAATTTGAAACTAACAATCTATTGTAGATGCATGTAGAGCAATATACTTCAAACGCGATTTCATAATTTAAAAATAAGTAACGGGAAAGAATCTAAAGAATTTACACTCGGGGTTATAAAGTGGTAAGATAAATTTTAGGTGATAATGTAATATTTTAAGGAACATCGTTTAAGATTCATATTTTGCAAGGAAGGAAGCACGGTTTTCAAGATTACCTTAAAATTCGCAGCATGATTTGAGCGTGCATCATACTTCTTTCTGTTTTAGAAATAATGTTTTGAAAATACATTTTAAAACATTTTTATTAATTCCAAGCAATGTAGAAATTCGGAAATAAGAATGCAATTTTAAAATATTGATTTATTAGCGTTTGTTAAAGCATACCTTCAGGTTAAGGTTTCCGCGGAAGTTCAATTTGCGCTATTGTCAGGATAAAAAAAAGCCAAAATTAGTTTTTGTACATTCTGTGCAGAATCGTCAAATCGCGGTGGTGGAGAATCATCATCCACCACCTTTTTAGTTCGGGCGCCAGTGTAGAGACATTAGGTTATTACGAAGCAGGAGACATGAAAAATGAGCAAGCCTTCGCCGGGAATCGAACCACGGACTTCTCGGTTACGCGTCGAGCATGCAGACCACTACACCACGAAGGCATGCGAAGAAGGCGGGAGAAATACCTTATAAGTTAGATATTTGTGTCTAGCTAAGTCTACTTTAGTAAATATTAAATTAGTTTCTTATTTTGTGATCCTCATTTAAAAACCCGAGTGGATGCTTTTCTGTAAGCCCAAGAAGAGGCCAACGCTTACATCATTTCTTCGAGTGAGTAAAAGAGCATTTTAACCTTTCTCGAGTCTACGTTGTAAGTGCTGGAACTCAGCGATAAATCGCTACTTTGTTCACTACTTTCCTCGACATTGTATCAAAATAGCGAGGGACATTATAAATGAAGTGAGAAAAGACTAAAAAATTAATTCGAATAGTTAACACTATAACGTATTTCTCCCGCCTTCTTCGCATGCCTTCGTGGTGTAGTGGTCTGCATGCTCGACGCGTAACCGAGAGGTCCGTGGTTCGATTCCCGGCGAAGAATTTTGCTCATTTTTCAATATATTCTGCTTCTAAACACCTAATGGCTCTACAACACTATATCAGTAATTCAAAACACACGATGCTTTAAAGTATTTTGCCGTTTTGTTGTCGAATTTTATGTGGCGTGAGTAAAAAAAAAAGTTATGTTTAATGGTAAAGTTAAAATGGGGAAAAAGTTATGCAGTTCTTCTTTTAAGAAAACTGAACATTGATATGATAAACTGAGAAAGAGAGTCTGTCAGAACTGAGTGTTCGGTGCATATTCTTGGCGAACATCTTCGTGTAAATCTTAAGTCCTGATCTTGAACAGGGAGCTGAATGCAGCTATCTTCTGTGGTAGAAAACTGTGGTTAATTGGTACAAGAAATGCACTTGAAAGGGATTTAAAATCCTTCCTCTTTTATTAAACCACAAATTATATACAGCCACTTCCCAACTCGGCAGGGATACAGAAAATAACGACCGCCACTTGGGTCTCTACTGAACAATCAAATTAATTTAAACTAAAGCTAATTAGAAATTAAATCGTCGTTGCTCACAGAGCTCTAAACGCGAGGTTAGCCTCTAAACTAAATGGTGCGTAGCAAGATTTAACTAATACTAACGAACTTAGAATTACTTTAATAAGTAATAGCGTAACAGCGCTACGGCTTAGAATTTAAATACTAGCTGGTCAGGCGAACGTCAAATAGAGTAACAGTGGTCTGAGACTAAAAGCTCTTGCACACTGAGAGGTTCCTACCTCTCGTTTATGTAGAAATTGGCTCCACTTCAAATTAGCATAAAGCTGAAACGCGCGCTTATTTTAACGGGAAGTTGAAATGAGAAGAGATAGAAAAGGGCAAATTAAAATAAAATTTTGTTAGTTTAACTAAAACCTTAAAAGTCGATAAATAGAAAAAAACCTACAGTAACACTGAATACTCTATCAGGTATTGTAAAAATATTTTGTCTTTAAAAAAAATTTCAAATTTTACAACTAAATTTTTTAAGAGCAAAGGAAGCGATGTTTAATAATAAAGTTAAAAAGGATAAACATTTCTGCCAACAGGAGAGAGTTCGAAAAGCAGATTCTTGAATTGCGAACTCAGCGACAGCATTAAAGAACCTTAAACAAACCCTCTGATGCAACTTTAAAATTTGACTACTCTCAGATTTTCTTTCCTTTGCGTTTAATTAGGAGAATTCTGCTTTAAAACATTAACAGCAATGAAAGATCAAAACGGATCTCTAAGACTTTCAGTATTTGAAGAAGCTGTCCATTGCTGAGAATTCCAAAGATTCTCTTTGAATTCAACCAATCCATTTCAGAATTCGTCGAAGGAGACCTTCATAACTCTCTGAAGATACGAGAATGGCTATGTGTGAAGCACTAATTCAGTCCCTATTCAACTGTAAGGCCTTTCTCCCTTCTTAGCATGCCTTCGTGGTGCAGTGGTCAGCACGCTCGGCGCGTATTCAAGTGGTCCGTTGTTGAATCCCAGCGAGGGCATTGTTAATTTTTCATGTCTGTACACAACTATTTCTTTAACTATATTTTGCTACTTACGTAAAAATTTTGCTTTCAACAGAACTAGGCGTATAGGCATGTAATTAAACTGAATTTAAACAAAACAATATTTATACACATATATATTAATACAGAGACATTCCATACTAATATATCTATTAACATTGACACATTCCATACTAATATATTTATTAACATAGAGACATTCCATCTCTACATTAATACACATATATGTTAATATAGAGACATTCGGTCATTTTAAATCTGTTATTTCTGTACGTAGTGGTTTAAGAAAATTAAATCCCAACTCGTTAGGCAAGTGTTCCACCCATGTTGCCAATTTGGAAGTCAATAAAGGTTTAAAACTTCCAGGAAGAGAAAAATGTAGAATCAGGTCAGCGAAATGGGAAAAATCTCACCATTCTCCGCTGCTTAATAGGCAGCTTTTCCCAACGCGTGCTGCAGGGGGAGGGTTAGAACGAAATGATTCTTCGCGCAGGGCTCATGTTATCTTCATTTTATGCGAAGCTGATTACGGAAGGCCCCAGCCGGAACATTCGAAAGAGCGTAATACAGTAGCCACGTTACGTATCTATTTTCTCTTCCCTTCTGGGAGCTTGGAACATTATACGGGTCGTCTGCGCCGGTGCCGACGCAAAGATAAAGCAGAAAATGTTCTTCAGAAACGCTTTATGTTTGCCCATTTCGGATTGTTTATTCGCAGGGGTTAGCGCGCGGTTTTGGAATCCGAGTGCTTTTAAGGAGCACGAAACGAAATTTAGGTTATAATACGCTGAAGAAATTTTCACCTACTACATCGTAGGAGCAGTTTTTTAGTGCAAATATTTTCTTCATTTTAAATGTTTTATCAGTTTCCTAAAAGGGGGTCAACTGAAAACGAAAAATATATTGTGGCATACATACATTGTTCTTTCACAGAGAGTAGTTTTTTTTAATGTGAAATACCTTTCTTTCCTACAGCATATGTGATTCGCGACGATGTACATATGGCTAGACAGAAGAATTAGTCCTTTCGCAGCGTTAATCAGCATAGTGAATTAACCATTCTTATCAAAATTTGCAACAGAAATTGTGTAGCTAATATTGCCTGAAAATCTTGCAAATATGCTCTGTTACCAGTTACCTTTTAAAAAAGATTTAAGAAGGGCATTTTTATTGATGTTTCAAATTATAAAATTACGCCGCATATAGCGTAATAAATCAAGTGCTTAAAATATGTAGTACTCGTATGTAAATTCGCAACTATTTTTGCCTTTTTTGTACGTACAAGCACTTCATAAAATTTGGCAAAGCACACAGTTAGGCAGAAAAATATCTGTTATAACATATAAAGTAAAAAAGCGATAATTTTACCATTACTTACATTGTCAGTATTTAATAAAAGTCATTTGTAATTCTATACATTATATACTGAAGTAGATAATAAGATATTTGATGTAAAAAAACGTTTTTAGCGTATTCGTATCAATTCTGAAGGTTTTACACACCCATAATGTTGTGCTATCAGCGCACTCATCAATATGCAGTCAAGTAATTACGCAGTTTTTAGATTGAAGCCATTCGACATAACCTAAGATCTTTAATTTTCCTTTCAAATTAAAACCCTAGTCTGAGCAATTTGGAAACAGTAAATGTATATAACATTAATTCATAACATTTAAAAATAAAACATACATCTATGTGTATGTGGATGAATATAGATATATATATAATCGGTAGAATTCATAATATAAAATAGCAGATAGTTTTTGTAATATTTCTTGGTCAGCCAAAACGTAAGAGATCAAAATATAAGCAAAAGCAATAATCGTAAGTTAAGGAATATAAGAAAACCTTGCATTAAAATGCAGGATGATTTAAAATTACAAGCTAAAATGTACAGGCAGATTGATTAGAGAGAAGTTGTAAGGTTTTAGTTAAACTAACAAAGTTTTATTTTAATTTATTCTTTTCCATATGTTCTCATTTTCAACTTCCCGTTAGAAGAAGCGCGCGTTTTCAGCTTTATGCTAATTTGAAGTGGAGCCAAGGAGTATTTAAACGAAAGGTAGAAACCTCTCAGAGTGAGAGAGCTTTTAGTCTCAGACCACGGTCACGCTATTCGACGTTCTCCTGACTAGCTAGCATTTACATTCTAAGCCATAGCGCTTTACGTGATTGCTTATTGAAGTAATTCCAAGTGCGTCAGTATTAGTTAAATCTTGCTACGCACCATTCCGTTTAGAGGCCAACCTCGCGTTATAGCTCTGCGAGCAACGACTACTTAATTTCTATTTAGCTTTAGTTTAAATATTATTGTTCATTTTAGTCCCAAGTGCGGTCTCTACTTTCTGTATTCCTCCCGAGTTGGGAAGTGGTTGTACATAATAGTGATTTAATAAAAGAGGATTTCAAATCCCTTTCAAGTGCAGTTATTCTTCAACTTAATCACAGTATTCTACCACAGAACATAGCTGCATTCAGCTCCCTGTTCCAGATCAGGATTTAAGGAGTTCACGATAGATGTTTACCAAGAATATGCACCGAACACTCAGTCCTGACAAAGTAACCAGTTTTTAATGGAATTTGTACATGGAAAAGGGCCGCTGAGGTAGTGGAAGGTACTATGGAACGATAGATAAAAATCATTCTTCTGGCGTAAATCTTCATTATCCGTGCCGATTTGGAGCAGTATGTACCATTACATGAACGCGGAGTTGAGCGATATTCATTTCATATCTCTTCATGGGAATTAGATTGTTGTCCAGACATGCAGAAATTAAGCTTAGGTCTTCATAGGAATGAGAATATTGTCCAGACACGCAGAAATTAAGCTTAGGTCATCATAGAAATCAGAATGTTGTTCAGATACGTAGAAAGGTCTTCATAGGAATTAAAAGTTGCTTAGTGGTTTCAATCTTTGAATCATACCTTGGCTGTTGAAAACGGGATGGCTTGTGAACTGGAGTGCTTCAAGATATGTTATTAAACGTGAATCATTTGTTAAATGAAAGTAGGCTCTTTGCTCTAATAGTGCAGTCACAAACGGCAAAAATACGTCATTTTCCTCCTACAGAAGTGGTCTTCAAAGTGTGTTCCGAAGAACTACGGGGCTCCACGAGTAACACTCAGGGATTCTGGGGAGGCGTAATGGCAGACCGCACATTCAGTTGAACAATGTTAAACAAATTATGCACACTGCGCATGCCCAGAAAAGAATTTGGCGCAATCACGACTTTGGCCTAGTATTAAAAGAAGATAAATATGGTATAGTGGTGATGTTCCCTTATCTGGACTTAAACAGTTCGGGGTTTTAAAACTTGTTAGGTTGTACGTTGCTTCATTACTTAGGTGTAAACATCAATTGTAAACTCCCAAATTTTCGTGTAAGAAGGATTACAAAACAGGAAACATTAGACGATGTTGTTTATTGATTGTACTTCTGAGGAATAAAAGCAATCGATTATTTACCATGCGTCCCATTCATAAACAACTTAAGGAATATATCTAGTTTAAATTAATGAATTAAAGCCAAAGAAATTATTACGAATAACTGACACTAAATGTAATGTTTATGAACAAAATAAACCAAAATGAAATGAAACAGAAGCAAGTGCAATAAGCACAAAAAAAGTGTTCATAGTATTGCAATCGTAAAGAGTCGCTAAAGCCTACATGATGAACAAGCTTGTGTAGGGTTGTTTATTTTTATTCTCCAGTATTTTCTCCCACGCCAACGGTACACTATTGAGCATGCGCAGTAAGCGAAATTCGTTAACATTGATCAACTCAATGTGCGGTTTGCCATTACGCTTCCGGGAGTCCAAATAAAAATCGGCAAGAAAATTATAAACTACCCACAGAAATTAAATACTATTTATTAATTTAGAAATATGCATTTAGTTACTTTTGAAATTTAATCAGAAGCTTCGTGTCGAGGTTCCCGACGTCAGCAGTGATACACGTACTAGAGTGGTTCAAGTACTGCACGTATCAGCTCCGGTGTTTCGATTGTTTAATCGATGTGTATGAGAAACTATTTTTCATATAGCTATAAACATTATAATGCCATTCGGAACAACATATTTAAGTGAAAAATCTCTTTCAACGTATATGTAAACAAAAACCAAACATAGAAACAAATTAAATGTAGAGTACGAAATGCAACTGGCAGATAACAACATTACAGCTAGACTTCGCCAGTTTGGACAAAAAAATGCAAGCAAACCCCTGTCACTAAATATAAAGCCACAGTACGTGACATCTGAAGAACGAGTTCTTGCTGTTAAAGAGTAAATTACATTAATTTTATGTTGAAAATTTTCAATAAAAAATACAATACTTTTCATTAACTGCCTTTACATAAAGTACCTATAACATATTAATCTTCGATCTACTTTAAATATTATTAGTCCAATGGGGCTTTGTCCCTGAAGGACTATTGTTTTTATTTCGCAATTTTGCGTCGAATCACTCTGAATGTCCGTTTCACTTTTCAAATTGTTGCCACTAAATATTATCGCCCTGTATTATATAAGGAGAAATTAAATAATGAAGATTATGCATAAATGTATGTATGTTTCTCGCATTGGGATAAAACGGCGGCACCTAGCGACATCAATTTTGAATGACGTTATGCTACTTCGAATATGAGCAGCTGAAAGCCCAAATTTGAAACTTGGAATTTGCTTTATTATCGATTTCATATTTCGTAAAACGTTAACGAATTTTTGATTAACAAACTGAAGGATTTCAAAGCGAGCCATGGCAACGTTACAGAAAAAAACATTTTTATCTCCAGCGCGTGAGAATATGTGTCACAAATTTTAAAGATATGCTCAATTTAACATTCTTTTGTGATATTGCTGTTGAAGTGAATTTTATGATTTAAGTGCGAAGAACATGATATTTAATAAATAAAAGAAACACACAAAATGTAAAAAAATGCGTATTTGGTCGTAATTTAACCCTCTAACCAGCAAGGCCGTACATATACGGCCTAGAATAATATGTGTGCTATCGCTAAGAGCGTAGATATACGTGCATATTAAAAATGTTAAAGAAGCTAAGGCCCCAAAGTACCCAAATACCAGAAGAATTTTTACAATAAAGAAAATAATTTTTTCTTATAAGCTATAGTTGTAGCTTATGAGAAAAACGTTTCGTTACTTTTGGGAAATTTGAGCTTTCTTAGCGAAAATTCTGGCCGGTCAGATGGAATCTGAAACCTTCCAGATTTTCTTTTTTACTT
Organism: Stegodyphus mimosarum; assembly: GCA_000611955.2. Lineage (NCBI taxonomy): Eukaryota > Metazoa > Arthropoda > Arachnida > Araneae > Eresidae > Stegodyphus > Stegodyphus mimosarum. The sequence goes on along the minus strand of KK119530.1, from coordinate 511,420 downwards.
TTTAAAATTTTCCTATCTATTTTTTAGTGGTGGCATAGAGTTCCCCGGAATATACTGTATAGTTATAAGGGTTCCGTGAGTCGACGAAGTTCGAAGATCGCTGTCCTACCGTAACAACACAAAGAGGTTATAGAACCATTGCCATTTTAGAATTACTAGTTTTATACCATAAGGTGGAAGTAGCTTCACTTAATACCATATTTCATTTATCAAACTTTGGATGTGTTACACTAATTAAGAATTAGTAAGCTGTAGCTATAGCAATAAGTAAATATAGCAAAAAACAAAAGAATAAGCTATAGCTAATGGGAAATTCAAGCGTCTGGAAAGACAATGAGAAAATTTAGAGTTTGCAACTGCAGTTGCTTTGAAGAGAGAAGATGTCATTTTCTGCAAAGTAACTGATGGGTGGTAATCTGTATTTCAAACACACACACACACACCATAAGCACAAATATACTTTCGGTTATCAGTAATAACATATAAGTTCCGATAACCAATATTTCAGAGATGCAGCCATTTAAATTTTTTATATAAGTTTGTAAAGAGTGGTGTTCCTCACGCGTCAGCATCTCTGACATTGCTAAAAATCCACCTCTTCTACTATCTTACGATCTTTATTTTTTATGAAATCTTCGGCTGGATGTATACTTCCTAATCCCTCGTAATACCCAGGGTAATTCGACAAGAGAATACCAAGAATGTAATCCAAACAATATTACTACGTTTCCGATTCCGTAGAGTTCTCATTTATGGAGCTTAATTTACTACCCGTCTTATTGGAAAACTATGTATTTCCAGTGAGGCGGTTCTTAACATTTATTTTTGATGGCATTTACTTGAACTCCTTATTTCAAATTCAGTGAATCGCTATATATATATATATGAGTTGATATTTAACAATAATGTTATCCATGTCAGATATGGATACATTATAAATGTCATACATAATACTCTAATTTTTAAACTAATAGCTCTAAGGAGCTTTTTTTAAAGAGAAAGGGTAAAAATAACAATACCAATATAAATGTTTTTTTTGCTTTTATTTAATTTAAGGTAAGTATTATTTAGACGATGCCAAAGAATCGAAGCACTATATGTTAAAGGAGATGGATGTCTTCATGGAGAACATTCATTGACCTATTTTCACTGATTTGAGATAGTTTCACATTCACTTTCTTTTCTTTTCGCCATCTCGCCATCGACGGAACAGCTGGCCCACTGGGTTAGGTGCTTTTCAGCCTGTTGGACCCCGTCGATGGAATTTAAAGTATATATAAATAAAGAGCTTAGTAGTGTGTCCTCCTCCAATTGGCCACGCTAAACGAGGAGCATTGAAATAAGGACCTGAACATGGAAAGAAGGTGCATGATGGAGACTGCTGAGACTAAGGGGACCACTTATTATGGTGCATGTTAGGCAAGCAGTTATACAGCTACGGTACATGTTGGGATTCATATTCACAGATTTATATGCGTACTACACAAGATATATAAGCTATTTCTCTCGCCTTCTTAGCATTTCTGGTGTAATGGTCAGCACACTCGGCGCGTATTCGAGAGGTCCACGGTTCGAGTCCCGGAGATGGCACTGCTCATTTTTCATGTCTTCCGCTTCAAAATAAACTAATCTTTCTACAGTGTTGCCCGAACTAAATTGTGGTGGACGATGATTCTCCACAATCAGGATTTGGCGACTGGGTACCCTAATCCCCAGTAGCCCTTTAAAAAGGGGGAGTATATGAGGTATTTTTCCCGTCTTAGCATGCTTTCGTGGTGAAATGATCAGCACACTCGGCGCGTACTCAAGGAGTCCCAGGTTCGAGTTCCGGCGAGGGCATTGCTCATTGCTCATATATCCTGCATCAAAAAAAATCCTAATCGCCCTACTGTGGCGCCCGAAATGAAAACGGTGACGGATGATGATTCCTCATCACTAGGATTTGGTGATTAGTTTCCTTAATCCCCAGTCGCCATTTAAGAGGTGAAGTATATAAGGTATTTTCTTCCACCTTTTGGCATGCCTCCATGGTATAACGGTCAGCACACTCGACGGGTATTCGAGGGATCCGAGATTAAACTGTCAGGGAGGGCATTGCTCATTTTTCACGTTTCCAACTTCAAATTACCTAATGTCTCTACAGGTGAAAGCCTAGAAGCCTTTCATGAACTATTCTGTCGTCAGGATAAGAAACTCATTCAACTTCCAGTTTGCGGCGTTTTTAGTTTCCTCAAAAGTATAAAAGTTTCCTTAAAACCTGTATGAATGATTTTTAAATGATGTAATTTCCAAAAGACTTATTTACAGATTAAAATTAATTTAAAGGTTTCAAGGAATTAAGATTTTGATTGAGTAACAGGAAAAAAAAGTAAATAATTTAAAAAGTTAATTACATCGAATGCACTTTTCTTAATACTAAATTTTGCATTGGCTTGAAAATAATATATTATAGGTTTCCAAAATTTGAGAAAAGTTCGGAAAGATTTTGATTGAAAGAAATGCGTGAGGAAGTTTGATGAAATCGGTTAAAAATAGAAATGATACTTCATGCAATATTTTTTCATGCTGTTACGCGCTAGACGTTTGCGTATGTCTCTTTAACAAACATCCAGGATTAACAAACTCAGACCGCCCGATTGCTAGCAGTACGTGCTTCCAGTTACCCAGCGAAGTAATGCGAAAAGGATGGAAAAAATGCTTTACTTCTCTACCTCTTAAAGGGAGACTGTTCAGGTGGACTGAGCAAATTATCGTCAGGTACGTTTTAGTTCATGCGCAGCTGCAGTGTCACTAGGTTGATCTAAGCAGGAAAAATGTGCAATGCCTTCACAGGTCTTCGAACTCTATGCCTACTGACTGTCAGTCGGTGGTGCTACACCACAAGAGCGAACGTAAAGAGGGAGAAAATGCATTACAAGCTTTCTTGACAATCGTCTATTGATATACTGTTTCAGTAGTTGAAGTTTTGAAAAGTTCAGAATTTGAGGCTCACTGACGATTACGAGGCAGCTGCTTGCTGGGAAGTACGCGCCTTTGGTCTTTTATGTTCCATTTTCAGCCTTGAATTCTGTGGACGAAAAAATAAAGAATTGTTCTGTTGGGATATCGCATAATTGTTTGTTCCACTGTTTTAAAAAATGTAATCTATTTTTATTTTTTGGCTGCAGGGGACGGAATTAAAGCAAAATACTTAAAATGCACATGAATCAATATTTTTATTAAATTGAACTCAAAAAAGACTTATATTGCACATGAATCAATATTGTTGCGAAAAATTCGGCGGTTGCGCCTGTATGTAAGCTTTCCGGCATAGCACTAGGGTTGCCATAAAATAGTGTATGGTAGGGTTGCCAGATTGGCGACTTCATCGCCCATTTGGCGACCAAATTGGCGATATCCCGTGGTCCAATCGGGAAGCTTCTAGAACAATTTCCTGTCGAGATATTTCTCGAAACGTGTGGAACTTAAAGAAAAGCTATATAAACCCTTGCGTTTCTGAGAGCAGGCAGATTGTGAGGAGTGTGATTAAGAGTGTGATTAATTGTGAGAATCATTGTGAGAATTGTGAGAATAGCTGCTTACTGTGAGTGCTAAGCTACGCGAGAGTTTTGTGAACGGAAAGCGATCGGGATAGTGCTTTGCCGTGAAGCTACCTTTACAGTATAGCTTGACAGTATATTGGTGATTGTTCCACGGTGTTTATTATAAGTTTAGTGTTGCCGTGAAGCTACCTTTACAGTTACAGCCTGAAGCTGGGTTGCTGATTGTTTCTGCGTATTTATTGTAGATTTTCGACGCTTTGAAAGGTAATTTTGGAACAGTGCTGTAAATAGTGATTCTTGTAAATAAATTGTGCTTTTTATTGTTCTGCATCGTGTTTTAATCGGATACTCTCAAATCCACGAACCCGTAAAACGCAACAATATCTTCATTAAACTCAAAGCAGAAAAACTGAGAGACAGAGTAAAATGAACTGTCTAAATCTGTATTTAAAGCTTATTTTTGAACTCATATTTGGAGGCAGTATTTTAATTCAGCGATGAATATTTCAACATGTCGTGAATTGCATGCTGGATTAAAGTACGCAGAAATTTTGAAAAGCGAGTTAATACCAAAAGCTGAAAAGCGCTGCATTTCATACCGCATTATAAAGCAAACGAAAGGTAATCCGACTGTACCATCATTTTGAGAGCTTTGTATTTAAGCGAATAAGGTAATTTTCGCAAGAAATAATGGGAATATAATGGGGTTTTTTAGTCCCACATGATTCACGCAAAATGCGAGTTAATAATAAGATACATGATGAATTGATGCCATATAACAAAAGAGGTGGTTCGTATTATACACTCATGTCATAAAAATATTATTACGCTGGCAAACTTAAAAAAAATTACAGAAACTATTTCATAGAAATAAACCCACGTAGTTTATAAAATAATCGTCGGAGAAATTATTTTGTGTAACCTTGTTTTATTTTTTGAAGATAGAAAATGTAAATATGCAGAAACATCTAAACTCCACTTTGGATATACAAGACGATCATGTTATTTATAGAAACGTTTTAGATAAACTGATTACATTAATTACAAATAAAGGCAGAGACACAATGGGTGCAATATGTATCGGAACTTTTATATAATTGCTATAATACTTATGTGATAGATAAATAAGAAGATATTCGAGCACATCATTTTCTTCAGATATTACGTAAAAAGGTTAATTATATGTGCAGGATCTAAACATAGCTTTAACAGTCGCTAATTTGCATTAATTACATTTAATTTAATTAATTTACATTAAAAGTATTGAGCGTATTTTGTTTATTACACAATGCGTCCAAATCGTTTGTACGATCAATTAAAAACCATGCATTTTATACATTAAAATATACACTGGTGTGCAAAAATTAAGGACGAGACGGTTTTTTCAATATAACTTTGTACAAAAGCTTTAATACCGTAAGATCCCCAATACGTAAGGACATGAGTAATGTAAGCAACACTTACTAAAAGAGAAATCAGAGGGATAAAAAGAAGCTTTATTGAAAAAGTAGCATGGAGCGCAATGCGACTGAAGGCCGAAACATCCCTGTGATGGGTGTCCAGCAAGAAACATCCGGTCTTTAATAGGGGATATGATCTCCCCTGACTGCTAGGCAGGTTTCACATCATTTGTGCATGCTGGATATGTGGTTGTTAATGAGCTGTTGAGACACTGCTGCTCGTTCCTCTTGTAGCACCAATCGCAGTTTCGGAATCGTTACTGGCGATAAGTTACGTGCTGCCACGGGTCTCCCTAGTAAGTTCCGTACTTGCTTGACGGGATTTAGATCCAGAGACCTTGCCGACCAATCCATGTGTTCAATATCTTCACTCTCCAACAGACTTCGACAGTAACTGTACGATGAGGTGGAGCGTTGTCGTCCATGAAGAGGAACTGAGGACCCATAGCCCTTGTGAAAAGACGCATGTAAGGAAGAAGAACCTCGTTACAATAGCAGTCCCAGGTGACGAACCTCCTTGGGAGATATGAAGGTCGGTCCGGCTACCAAGCATTATGTCTGCTCGAACGAGAACTCCGCGACCTCCAAAACAGTCCCTTTTGATGATGTTGAAGGGGTTATTGCGTGTTCCCCGCTCTGTCCAGATGTGTATGTGTCTAGAATCGCAACTCAGACTACATCTGTCTCATCTGTAAAGAGTACTCGTCCCCATTCATTGTCTCTCCAATTCCGGTGTTCCCGGCACCACAGAAAACGCCTTCTCCGATGGGCAAACGTTAGAGGTACATACCGTACAGGGCGTCGTGCAAACAGACCACCACCGTTCAGTCTTCTGGCCACGGTAAAACGCGATATCGGTCGTCCAGTCGCCTGTGTCGTGTGTCTAGCGATTTCTCCCGCTGTCTGCCGCCTGTTTCTTCTGGCCTGTAAGGCAATATACCGGTCATCTGCGGGTGTGGTTCCTCGTGGACGACCACTACTAAACCCCCGATAGCTGTTCCTGTAGTTTGAAATTGTCTCCAAAGTCGTCGATACTGTGAGCAATTCCGAACTCTGCAGCCACACTTGCCATACTGCGGCCTTCCTCCAACTTCCCAGTGATTCGACCTCGGGTCTAATCTCGTCCAGATCTCGTCTAACAGATTGATTATTCGCCATTTCTCGCTGAGGCAGCAACTCGGTGTGATTTTAACTGCTATACGGCGTGCAATCTCTTTGCCAAAAATACTGATCTTACACCGGCAACATGCTTTATACTACTCAGACACTCCCCCATTACGTCTACCTGCATATCTGCGCATGTGCTACCGTACATCACCTTACTTAATCTCCTGATTGGTCTTTCTGTCCGCTCTGCCTCTTCGTTCAGCTGATATGCTAATTTTTCGACTTCGTCCTTAATTTTTGCACACCAGTGTAGATAAAGATACATATTACGTCTAAATTACCTTTCAAATCGATATAAATAGATATGTGTACATTATCACACAGATGAGCGAGATATAGATTACTATGTTTTTATAAGGGGCTTAATGTAACCGAACATTTAAATTGTAATTACATTCTAAAACTTCCTTTCCGTATTATGCGTTGCACCCTCTTTACATGCAACATATAAATAATTGCTTTTCTTTACGTCAAAATATCTTCGAGGACTTTGCTTTTTAAAGTATTGTATATTCTGAAGAAATTCTCTACATAAGTTATCAGTTTCTTTTAACTGACACAAGAACACATCTCCGGCATGTGTAATCAACTTAAATACTGAACTTTTTTTACATTACCCAGCTTTTATGATATACCCAGAAAAAAAATCCCTTTTTAGTTACTGTCAAATAATATTACTTTTTATATAACAGTGTTACGTGTGTACAGGCTCGTAATAGATTGAATACGCACAGAGCCGAAGACAGTTGGATAAAATTTATTTTACGAAAACAAACACTTAACAGTTCTGGAGCTTTGCACAAAAGTGCTCATACAGCTCTTCACAGTATCACAGAGTACAATCAGTAACTACACTTCAAACTAATAAGAAAGTTAAACACAACGCACTGCAAAGCGCATCTAAACAGCAAAACTAACACGGAGGAGATATCTCAAAACTCCGAACTCACGCTGAACAAAACTCAGAAACTGATTCTCTCTCCATTCTCATACTCTTCCCCCAGCCGCCGAGAATTCTTTAGTACTTTTCACTTCACGATATATCTGGAATGCATATGAGAGTCGGATACGGTTACAGTTACATATAGGGATCAATTACATTTATTCTATCACAATACCAATTACAATTATACAGGGACCAGACCTATATCTCCCCAAATGGCGCCATGATTGGCAAGGTTTGGCGATTTCTCACCAAACTGGGTGACCAAAAATTAATCAACGAACTCATCGCCACCATGGAGATATCTCGCTAATTTAACGAAATAACAATTTGTTCAAGGACTTGCGTCTGTAATCTTCTGCAGACCTTCGTCTCTTTCAAGCATTTCATATTATATTATACAAAAAATACTACAATCACATTAAAGAAAATATTTCCTTCTCAAATCTGAGGTTATTTACATGCTAATGTCCATGTCATTTCTACTATTCTGTTGCCTTAAATGAAAGAAAAAGTGCACTTAGTATTGTAGCTGAATTTAATACACGTGTATAAGAAAAGAAACTTCTTTCTCTGACAAACACTATTTTTATGCTAAGGCACAAAAGATGTTACACATTAAAACATAGACAATATTCATAAAGTAATATTATTCCATTTAAAATACGCATCCCTATTTCTCTGTTCCAAATCTATACTAGTCTAAGTTCAAAAATAAATTCTACTTTCTCAGAGTGATTATAAATATTGTGAATTTACTGTGTATTATGTTAGCTCGAAACGTCGTTTTTGAAAATTGATTTGTTTCATGCTTTTGGAGATAAGAAGAAATAATATTTTTTTCTCTCTAGAGGAAAAAAAAATCACTGCAATTTTTATATTAAGTTCAGCACACTGTAAAAAGTGTAATCTCGTAGCAAGAAAAGTACAACGCACGTAATAATCTTTTCGGTACTGCTATTAAAATGCTAAGAAACGGCAAGTAGGTGTACCCTCGAGCCCAAGCAAAGTCAAGGCGTTCCTTAGCGTAGAAGAAATGATGTCATTGGAGGCTATATCCAATCACGAGAAGGAATTTTTTCCTATGCGCATGACGCGTTAAAGAATACTTATATGCGCCCGGGTTCGAATTCTGAAGAAGGCATGGACGTAATTGTTTGGCCTTACATTGGAGGCAACGATGGCCCATCTGTCCATAATAAAGACAGTACTACTTGCGCCCTTAACAGTGGGCGACGCCTACAAAAGGCTAGAGCCCGCCATTACAAAAGTATTAGGAAGTCTAATCGAATTGCAATAGCATTAAAAAGAAATAACATTGATTTTATGATGTGTTAAATTTCTCAATTACTTTCTCAATACTCTTTGTTCATAGCAGATCCATGCGAGGAGAGGGAAAAAAAGGGGGAACAGTTCTGTATCTCTCATTCTACAGGGCCGATTGACGAAATTCCAATTGCGTTTTTCATGTCTCGAAATCGCGACTTAGGATATATATTAGATATATATATAGCATTATTCTAACATAATGCTATATATAAATGTTGACACGAAATCGACTTTTTTTTAAATGACATCAAAGTATTTTTCCATATTTCGATTCTACGACTCATTTTATGCCTACATAAAGTTTTGATGTTAAATTTATGGAGAAGTTTAAAAATTTATCTCAGCACAATTTTTCAGTTTGCGCCAAGAATAAGTCACATAACGGCATTCTTAATTTAAAGTAACCTATTTACTTTCCTTTTTTTCCACTGATGCATGGTAGGAAAAAAGTTCCATCGTTCATTCTTTCAAATAATTTTAACATAGTGTGTTAACCACATTTTCGTTATTGCCGTTTATATTAACCATGCCAAATTTCACAACGCGCCAAAATGCAAATTCAAGTATATATTAGAAAAATTTGAATACAAAAAACTTCAATCTTTTGCAGATATGCTTAAAACTAAATCTACTTTGAGATTACGTTAAAAGTATTATAGGTTATTACGCAAAAATGATTTAAAAAAATTTATAAAATACTTAAAAATATTAAGTTTAAAAATATATCATAAAAATGGGTGAATTATATTTGGATGAAGCCTAAATTTCGAATTCTGGAAGAAGGAATCAAGTAAATTTAATAAAAAAAGAGATAGTAATAAATATATATCAAATTCATTTAACAATGAGCAGCTAAAATTTTGAGAGCTAATTTTTAAAAAAGTACTCGTGCGATTTTCACAAAACTTGGCAGTTTGCTATAATTTGATTCGTAGAATTGAAATATGGAATAAAATCTGCATGTCATTCCAGAAAAAGTCCGCTGATTTTGTGTCAAACTACCTATATTTATAAGGTATATCTCCCGCCTTCTTCGCATGCCTTCGTAGTGTAGTGGTCTGCATGCTCGACGCGTAACCGAGAGGTCCGTGGTTCGATTCCCGGCGAAGGCCTTGCATATTTTTCATCTCTCCTGCTTGTAATTAACCTAATGTCTCTACACTGGCGCCCGAACTATAAAGGGTGGTGGATGATGATTCTCCACCACCGCGATTTGGCGATTGGGTCCCCCAAACCACAGTCGCCCTTTAAAAGGGGGAGTATATAAGGTATATCTCCCACATTCTTAGCGTGCCTTCGTGGTGTAATGGTCAGCACACTGAGCCGGTATTTCAGAGGTCCGTGGTTCGATTCCCGGCGAAGGAATTGCATATTTTTCATGTCTCCTGCTTCAAAAAAATCCTAATGTCTCTACATATTAAAACAATGCCATATATGAATCTAATACATATCCTAAGTCGCACTTTCGACACATGAAAAACGCAAGTTGAATTTCATCAATCAACCCAGTACGAAAGGGTCATACGAAACTGCTTCCCTTTTTTTCTCCGCAGTGTACATATACGATGTTATGAAATTTCATCAATGAGTATACTAATTTAGCATAAACGGAATCCTCAAGTTATACCAAAATATCAGGTGCCTTTCCTAAGAAGTTGAATCACATATTCATAAAAAACATACCAAAAGTAATATATCGTACTTCCCATAACATCAAAGGGAAAAAAAACAGGTAAATATATATTTTTTTCTTTTTAGCTGACCTTCCTTCCAGCTGTTGATTTTCGAGAAGAATCAGAACTAAAGCAGAAAATCTATTTTCCAAATCGATAAACTTCGACGGAACTGCAGAGTTCTAACTGTAATAGACAATCAAGAAATTGGATGTGTTTTAAAAGCTGCTGGAAGTATAAGTATACTGGAACATTATTTTTACCTTTCTTGTGAACTTTCAGGGGGAAATCCCCAATTAATTGGATACGGGTCCAAAAATAAGAGCAATAAGCTTTCTGGTTCTAATAAAGATCTCCAGTTCCAATTACATTTTTGGTAATCACGTACTTCGTTTTCAAACCGAATGCCACCGACACGCATAAGTGGACAAATTACGACAGTTAATTACTACACGCCCTAATTTAATCACTCTTCTTGATTAAAACATTTAGGACTCTCACGAAAACTCGAAAAAAAGTTGCTAATTTCGGAAGTATTTTAGGAGTCTTGTTTCTATTCTTGTTGAAGGTTGATAAAATATTATCCGGCTTTTGAAATAAAGCGTTTTTTTATTTCTGAGTTAAATTTCCTGTATTCGGAATGTAACAATCTCGATAGAATATTTACAGACAGTAACCAATTTAAACAACTATGAAATTGATACGTAATGGTAATTATTAACGAAGTGTTTATTTCTTTCTCTCCCAAACAGGATACGCACGGGAAAAAAGACGAAGTAAAGTAAATCTTTAGTATTCTTCTTGGAAACGAGGACGCTACTGAAGATGGTAGAACTTCGTCAAACCCAACCAGTTTCGGGTATAATAAGAGAACAGATCTGATGAATGCGGCAATTCTCTTTTTCTACCAGTACGTATGATGACAGCATCTGCATATGGAAAGATTTGTATATGCATTCTCTTCGTGACTACAAATATCTGACATTGACTATAAATATCTGATATAATATGGGATTCAAACCTAGTAAAACAGCGCGACAACCTCTGTGGCTAACCACAACATGGCGTTTATGTATTCGTAAAGGTTATTTTAATATTCCCGTTTATGTTACCCCTTTCTAATGCTTTATTTTATTGAAGTTCTTAGCTTTCCAAGAAAGGTTCCTTAAACTGTTTGAAGAAAGAAACAGGAAAAAGCAACTGCGCTTTTGCCGAGGTTCGAACCATAAATTTTCACTCGGCAACTAGACGTACTAACCATTACACCGCAACAGCACGCTTGAGGAAGTAATATGGCGCCATATATTCTCTGCCACTTATGCCAGGGCGACAGAGAAAAGACGTGAGTTTTAAAGTTTTAAAGGTGCGAAGATTAATCCTTAGCGAAATATATTGACCTGTTTTTCTTTCATGTACCCTGCGAAAAAAAAGACAGTTCTATATCTCCCGTTCTACTGGGCTCAGTGACGTAATTCAAATTGCATTTTTCATGTCTTGAAAGCGCGACTTAAGATATATATTAGATTTATATATAGCATTATTCTAATATAGGTATTTTGTCACAAAATCCGACATTTTTTGAAATGACATGCTACTTTTTTCCATATTTCGATTCTACGACTCAATTTATGCCAAAATACCAAATGTTGTAAAAATCGCACAAGTCGTTTTTAAACAATTGGCTCTCAAAATTTTAGCTCCTCAATGGTAGTTCGATTTGATATGTATTATTACCTCTTTTTTCATGAAACTTATTTGATTCCTTCCTACAGTTCAAAATTTAGGGTCATTCCAAATAAAATTTACCCATTTTTTATGATTTATTTTTTAAATTTCTATTTTTAAATAATTTTTATAAATTTTTCGAAAAACACTTTGAATTATAATCTATAAAATATTTACGATCATCTTAAAGTAGATATATTTCTAAGTATACCTGCAAAAAATTAGAGCTTTATATTCAAAATTTCGTAAGATATACATGAATTTATATATATTGGCGCGTTGTGAAATTTGGCATATTTTTTTAAAGCGATAATAGCGGAAATGTGGTTTATGCATTTTGTTAAAATTATTTCAAATTAAGAACGATGTACCTTTTTATGTGCTCATCCGCAATGTAAAAAGGTAGGAACGATGTGAGTTTTTTTCCGCTCCTGGGCAATGGAAGAGATAGGAAAATAAGTTGCCATGTATTAAGAAGTTTGCTTAGTGAATTATTCTTGGCGCAAACTCCAAAAAAATCGCCAGGTTAAATTTTTGAATTTCTCCGTAAATTTTACACCAAATTTTACAAAATTTAATATTTAGGCATAATTTGAGCCGTACAATCGAAATATGGAAAAAAAGTAGTATGTTATTTCAGAAGAAGTCTGATTTTATGTCAAAATACGTGTATTAGAGCAAAGCGATATATGAATCTGATATATATCCTAAGTCGCGCTTTCGAGACATGGAAAATGCAATTTGAATTTCGTCAATCGCTCTAGTAGAACGGGAGATATAGAACTGTCCCATTTTTTTGCGCAGTTTACATTTAAAAAACCTTCTGCTACAAATGTTTTCAATGTGATTAAATATAAAAGCGTTTTTTGAGAAAGATACAGAGTCATCAGTTTTTTTTCTTCCTTAAAGCAGGAGAAGTAAAAAATGCACAATGCCCTCGTCGGGACTGGAGCCCTGGACATCTCCAATACGCGTCGAGTATGTTTCCAATTACACCAGAAGGCATGCGGAAAGGAGGGCGGAAATATCTTATAAACAGCGACCCGGGATCAGGGGAATAATCGCAAAATCCTGGAGTAATGAATTATCATTCACCACATTTTACATCGGGCGCCTCTTGCAGGATCATTAGTCTTTTTGAGGCAGGAGAGGTGAAAAATGTACGATGTCCTCACCAGGACTGGAAGCCTGGATCTGTCGAACACGCATCAAATATTTCACCTCGAAAGCATGCGGAAAGGAGGAAGAGAATACCTTCTAAAGATAATAAATGAGAACTGGCGAGAATGCATGGTAAAGTAAAAAAAGGGCACTTGAATACTAGGTCACATAAAAAGTTAAGCTTATAAGACAATTTTTAATGTCTTGTAAAGATATTTTCTATTAGACCATTCGTGCTTTTCTGGACTAAGTGATTAACAAGTCCAGACGACGTCTGAAATTACCCACAGTTTGAATACTGCAGACTTTACAGTAGATCGAACGTTCTTTTCACAGTAGATCGCATATTGTCAAAATTAACTAATGGCTTCTAGCACTACTCTACTTGCACTAGTATAGTGCCTAAAAATTCGTCACTACTTGGATTTGGTCGACTCTGTCTTATGCTTCTCCACAGTTAAGTGGAAACTTCGTTTTATTTCACTGTGGCAAAGCACTCAAAGGCTAACTATCTGAGGGAAGGGGTACCTTCGTGGAGGATATCTTGGGAAACTTGCTTATATTGACATGGGGGAAAACAAAAAATGGCTCATGGAGTCAGCCCATCCGCCGGGATTCGAAATCCAGACCAAAATAGTAGTGTTCAGCGACATTACTGCTCGGACGTTGGTGGGCTCTCTAAGTGGAAGAGAATCATCAAATTCCTATGCGCATGGCCTAGTGGAGTAAGTATACAAGCGCCTGGGCCCAGCCACCACCCCTTTTCTTATTGGTTACCGTTTATGACGTCAAAGGTTGAAGAGATTTCATTATCTGTTTCGTTTACAAAGGTGAACTTCTACTGCTTTGGTCTTGGTTATGTATAAATGTGAATTTGTGGAACTGGGGCTCAAGCTTTTGGCGTCCAAAAATGCCGCGAGGAATTCATTTCGTCATTATATAACATCACAAGTCGTGTCCAATAAGGGCTTGGGGTGGTGGCTGGGGCCAGGCGCTTCTAGTAAGTATTAGCATGCTCAGCTGGCAGTTGGAATATTCGTGGTTTGAATTCGAAGGTACGGTTGAGTTTCCCATTCGAAATGTATAATAATCTTTGCTATGTTTGTTCAATAAACCTCATTTGCATACGTCTCTCAGCTGACTTCGATTTCAGTAACTTTAACCTGTTAATCATTATTCTAAAAGCAAAATATTTAACAAACCAATAATGTATTTTTCCGATAAAACACTGCATTACGATTGCGTTATTCAGTACCACTGAGGCGGCCAGCATTTAACGGTACGATAATCTCATTTGTGACAAGCCTAGTTGAAAATATGCATAATAAATACATATTTGCTTGGTAAAAGGTTTATAACAGTTCAATAAATTTACCACGCAAACGTTACCAGCTAGAGATTTGACAGTAGTAGGGAGGATTTGGAGGGAATAAATATACCTATTAAAGGAGTTGGAATATAGTTTTCTTTCTTCTCTTAAAACTACTGTTTTAAATGGCGCTTTCTAAAATTATTCAAGTCTATCAAATTGACTTCAAATAACGTCAGATAAGTACCTTCTAATACGACGATTCCTAAAGACAATAAATAAATACATCACATATTCTGCAGAATTCAATACTGCAGTTAAACGAGACTTGGCATTCTTATAAAGGGTGAATCTGAAAAAGGTGACAAAACTTTACGGGGTGACAGAACGCAGCTATAAAAGCAATATTCGTCATACTAAATTTGGGCGAAACGTAAACTGCGAGCCGCTAGCTGGCACTGTAAATGGTATAAAAGGGTCGGTCCTCACACCCAATAGCTTGTTCTACCTGATGTTCGCGCCTTCTAAGGCAACACCGAATCTTCTTCATCACCATGCCCTTCGAGATCTTTTTCAGGGTACTGGGAAGTACTGTACTAACACAGTAGAAACCCAGTATACCACATAAGTATCCAGCAGCTTTAACTACCGTGGATTGCCGAAAGTATGGCTGGTTATCACGAAATTTTTCGGGCGATCATTTGGTCGAGGTTGTCCATAGCTTGACCACCAAGATCACCGGATCTCTCGTGTTTGGACTTTATTCTGTGGGGCAATATGAGAAACCTAATTTAAGAGTGCTCTGTTGAAACCAATTTGGATCTAGTAGTCGCGATCGTTATTGTTGCCGGTGATACTCAAAACATGTCTGGTGTCTTCGCAAATGTGCCTCAATCTCTATCCTGTAGGCGTGAAGCCTCCCGCCAGCTGGCGGAAGGTCTTTTGAGCAGTTTATTTGAGCACGTACACCAATTACATTCCTGTTAATAAAATGTTTTCTTAATTACTTGAAGAATTCTTGTGTTAATTCTTTAAAAGCGACAGTGGAAAACTACATTTTAACTTCTCACTGCTTGCGTTCCGGCCATACATTCTATGACGAATATTGCTCGTATAGCTGGGTTCTATCACCCCGTTAAGTTTTGTCCAATTTTTCCGATTCACCCTGTATTTAATTTTGCAAAAAATGTAGCATTATTAAGTAAGTATATGGTGTTAAAAATAACTTTTATTAAATTTTAACAACAAAAATGTTATTAACACTGATATTAATTTACGTTCATAAGGAATGTATTGCTTTAAACGGTGCAGTTTCAGAAGCGATGCAAAATTGCAATCTGAAAAGTAAATTTCGAATTTTATCGAAGAGAAAATTTAGAATAGAAAACCTCTTACGGAATTACCTGTCCCCAAAGCTGCATAATTCAAAAAAGTGTGAACAACTTAATAAGAAAAGTGAAGACAATAAATAACGTCAAAAATTCGACTAAAAATAACTCTCCTGAAACATGAAATTTCTCTAAATATATTAGCAATTCAATTAACTTTCAAAAACGTCAAAATGATATGATTTTACAGATAATTTTTATTGCTTTATTATTCACATGCAATTCTTACAT
The DNA here is from genome assembly GCA_000611955.2 of Stegodyphus mimosarum. NCBI lineage: Eukaryota > Metazoa > Arthropoda > Arachnida > Araneae > Eresidae > Stegodyphus > Stegodyphus mimosarum. Next base: position 495,492 of record KK119530.1, on the reverse strand, counting down.
TCAATACTGATATGTACCGCATAATTTTTACCTTTTATGTTTGCATATACCTTATGATTCAACCAAAAGTTATTCCTATGATGTAAAGTGCTATTAAAATTATTATTAATGTTTAATGCAAGAGAGTATTAATCGTCGGAGTATCGGAGGGAGAAAATAACCTTATATACTCCCCCTTTTTAAAGGGGGAATGGAAATTAGGGGGTCCAGTAGCCAAAACTTGTTGGTGACGAATTATTGTCCACCACCTTTTAGTTGGGGCGCCACTGTAGAGTCACTAGAATTTTGAAAGTAGGATACATGGAAAATAAGAAATGCCCTCGCGGGCCTCGAAAGTGGACCTCTCGAATACGAACCAATTATGCTACCGTTACACCACGAAGGCATGCCAGAAAGAGGGGAAAATATTCTGAAATCTATCTTTTAAAGGACTTTTCAAAATTTCTTTCCAAAGCTATAATATTGAGTATAAATATTAAATTGTTATTTTAAAGTAACAATATTAATAATAAGCTGCTTCTATAAATAAAATATATCAACTACGCAGTGATATTTAATAGGTGAATATTCGGGTTGCCAATAAAATGAATTTTTGTCTTGTCTTTAGGTTGTGGAAAAGGTTTTACTCGGCTTAAATGTAGAAGTGTTATCCTGAACAAAATAACACTTTTCGGCATTTAAGAATTCAGAACAATTGAAGGACACCAAATCTTAAGTGTCGATCGATTGATTCAACACTTGATGAAGAATAAAAACACGATTTATTTAGCCAGTAATACTCAGGACAGTTGAAAAATCACGTTTACAGTCGTCGAAAAACTACGACAAACACATTGACACAAACAGCAATACAGCCTTAAGGCTATCAGGCTATAAAGGAGGAGACAGCTTCACGGCAAAGCACTAGAGTACAGTTCCCGACTCGGTTCGGTCGTTCTCGGAACTCAACGTACTCTCCAGACTCTACAACTCGCGATGCACTCGATAGTCTCAAGGATGCACACTCTGGATACACCAACTCGCAATACACTCGACAAAAAACTCGAAACTAGACTGCTACTCCGCTTATAGACAGGGTTTATATAACGTTTGGCCTGCCTCCGAGAACACTCTGGACCAAACTGCTAAGAAATCGTTCTAGAAATGTTCTCCATCCATCACGACTTATCGCCAATTTTGTCCCAAAATTGGAGATTTCTCGTCAAATATGACAACCTTGCCTTCCCTTGCCATTTTCTGAGAACCCTAAACCCGCTTTGTGAGGAAGCTGTCTTACCGCGGCAGGCATTCTGAAAGTGTGAAACGACGAAAAAGAAACACATGCCTAGATGAGAATTACGAAGAAATATTCAATAATATTACAGCTAAATGTCGTCATCCATTGACAGAAATATGCATGAGAAGAAACTAAGGAAACTTAAGCATATTAAACATTTAAGAAGTTTCTTATCATTACAGAGGCTGTTCGCACATTTTTTAGACGATTTTGGTAAGCCGTAATAAAAACTCGTTTGCTGCAAAAGAAGTAGTTGCAATTGTACTATGTTTTTAAAAGTCAAAATTATGGTCTGTGGCTTGAAAGGTTTGTTTTTATTCGAAATGAAGAGTTTAACAAAACAGTGGATCCAAGGCTACATTTACGCTCTTTCCTAAGAGAAATATGCATACTCCGTTATCCAAAAACGATGCGAGAGTCAGAGTTTTGTGATATCTAAAGCGTCGATAGGTGATATAATCAACAAGAAAGGAAACAAACGTCAAATTGGAGCCTCAAGTGGAACAAAAATTCCAAACGAGTATCCAAGGAAAAAACGGACATCTTCGACTATTGCAAAGGTACGTTGTTTAATGTTAAACGAAAATCCACCTAGTCAAAGGGCAGTTGCAAAATCATTAAAACGCTCGGTGTCCACTGTAAACAAAATGATAAACGTTGATTTAAATCTTAAGAAAGCTAATAAACGCAATGTGCATCGTCTTCTTCCAAAGCATATCGCTCGACGCAGGACACGCTGCAGAATTCTATATGAGAAACATTTATCCAAAAAAAAATGGAAAACAATTGTCACAATAGGTGAAGCATGGGTGTATTTAAATGATTGTAACAAAAAAAGACCAATTTATTATCATAAAAGTGGAGAAAAAAATTTAAGTACATGGTTCAAAGAATCGAAAGAACGTTTTTCTAAGGGATTCATGATTGTTGCTGGTTTTTCTTATAATGGCAAGGCAAAAGTGAAGAGAGTGCAAAAAATGTTAAGATTAACTTCAAATACGATCAGGAACATATTTAATGGCTAATTTTTCTGAATGAAATATCATCGCTTTACCCACAGTGCCATCCATCTGTGAGACTCCATCCGGACAAAGCTAGCAGTCTTACATCAAAATCCACCGTAAATGGCCTAAAAGAAATAAAACAAAAATCTGGTATCAAGGCCATACCCTTCACTGATATCCCTACTAAATCTCCCGATGTGTCACTCATGGATTTTTGTGCTTTCGGACTTTTAAAACCTGCATTATCCAAACGTCGTCCCAAAACCCTAACAGGACTCTGGAAAGCTGTTCGGGAGGAATGGGATAGAATACTTCTTCTGATACTCCAAAAGGCATTACTATCCTGGAAATTGCGGTGTCGAAGGATAACTCAGAATAAGGGATATCAAATAGAACATTTAAAACGCAAGAATTTTATGTAATTTAGTTTTGTGAATACAATATACATCGTCTAAAAAATGTGCGAACAGCCTCTGTAAGCATTTATGTCATTAGTAAATTTCTTTGTGTTAACAGCACTTGACAAGATTTTTCATGAGCGATCTGAACAGTATATTTCTGAAAAACCATATTTTGAAAAAATTGTCCATGTTTTGGAAAATTATACATGTAAAATTTGTACAGCATTCAGTGTTTAAAATAATTACTCTAGAACGTAAAGTAGTAAAAGGAAAAATGATTGAAAAACATTTGCGATCATTTAAAATAGAAAACTTTTGCACTTATTAAATATGAATAGATGCATAAATATTTTAATTCCAATTAGTCTTTCACCAGAGCACAGTAATTTTGTTTATTTGTTAAAAAATGTACAATACATCGCAAATCTAAATCATTAAAATACAGGAATGGTTTAAACAAATTATTAATTAACGGAGCTAAGAGTGAGAAATGTTAAACAAATTCGGTTCCACGGTTTTCTTTACGAATGTTTTCCGCGGTAGGAAATTTATTTAAGCAATTATGTATTTAATTATTCCAATAATTTGATTTGGAAGGGAAACAGCTATTTCCATTAATTCAAAATAAATTAATAATTAAGACACGAAATTGCTAAACGTATCTTTGGATGTTAAATTACTTTTTGACAGATGTATAAGAGGTTAAATTTGTTTCAACTTTAGGAAATTATTTGAAGTTAAAGATTTAATAAGCATGCAGAAGCCTTACTTCTACTCACTGGTATCTTTACAAAGCTTTACTGCCTGATATTAACAGTCGCATAATTTGTGCAAGAGTTTTATGAAACAGGTGTTTCGAAGAGGAGATAAATAAATTATTTTCTATTACTTAAATTCAATTGCAAGCATTTTGAATTTCAATTTTATATTTTACAGAAAATGCAATTAAAACTAAAATAAAATTTAGCAGCATGCAATGAAATCAAGGTTGTTTACTGAAATACAATTTAATCCAAACAAACTCTCGATGTCTTATTCAAAATAAAATCTACCGCTGTACTTCCCGTAACGTTTTTCCTGCATAATTAACGCATGTTCGAAATGGAAAAACTCTGCGTAATGAATTCGGTTCTCCGACAAAAACCGCACACGAAATTCATCGCAAATTATAGCAGGAACTAAATTTGTTCTATTTTTTTCTTGTTAGAAGGAGGAGAGGCAGAAACACACCTCTTAACTGTGTATTTTAGAAGTCCTGAAACCCCCTTGTTGAACAAAATACACCAGGAAATCCAGAGAAATGTTTCATCAGATTGTGATATTATGATTTAAGATTTACTAACAGAATATGGAAATTGCAATCGTATGTTCTTATCTCGTCATGATATTCTCCAGACGCCTACGGAAAATTTATGTCAAGTTGCATATTTTAAAACAAGGCTGGAATCTTGACCTCAGCTTACTGAAATTTCAGTGATTAATATTAGCTTTATGTAAACTGCAATCCTACGTTATTTACCTCGTCAAGATACTCCCCCGATGCATATGAAAAGTTTATGTGTGCTTTAGTGATTAGAAGCTGAAACGGCAACGTACGTACCACTCCAGGATTATCTTGAAAAGTGAATTACATAAGGCACATTCCTGACACCTGAATCTCCCAGAAAAAAAAAGTGTTATGCAAGAAAATGATAGCTAAATCTTCAAGCTCTAGTAGAGGATAAAGAAAGTATAGAATAAAATAAATTTTTAAAAAATCTGAAAGGTTTCAGATTTTAAATTACGTCCAAAGGGGCATTTTTTAAGGTTTCGTGTGTTACCTTTATTAATTAAATATCATGTTCTTTGCACTTAAACCATAAAACTCAGTTCAACAACAAGATCACAAAATAATTTTAAAATGAGTCTATCTTTAGAATTTCCGTTACACAAAACGTGTAATTCCGCATACGTTCCGCTCGCTTTAGATGAAAAGGTTTTTTTCCCCCGTAGATTGTTGCTATTGCTCGCTTTTAAATCGTTTGAGTTTGTTCATCAAAAATTCGTTAAAGTTTTACAAAATATGAAATACATAATAAATCAAATTCCAAATGCGCATATTCGGGTGGAAACCTACGTTACTCAAAATTGGATGGCTCTAGGTAGCGCTGTTTTATCACATTTGGAGAAATATATATACGTTTATGCTGATTCCGCATTGTTTAATTTTTTTAAGTGTAATACAGCGCTGCAAGGTTTGGTGGCAACAGTTTGCAAAGTGATTCAGACTTATGCAAAACGAAAACAATAGTCCTTCAGGGACAAAGCCCCTTTGGACTAAAAAAAACCTCCTGAAGAAATTTACATTTGGTAAACAAGTCACCGCTTTCTATCTATCCATCCACCTGCCTATATCTATCCATATCTATATGTCTACGTATATATACAGGGTGTTTATAAAATTATTTACTAGATAAACATATAATTTAGATAGCACAGAGTAAGAGAGGGAAAAAAGCTTTCTGAATTATATTCAGCAGTTTAAGGAATTTTGTTTTAATACACTTCCGCATGAATACCAATAATTACTTGCAGAATATCAAGTCTGTTGTCGATTCCCCCCCGACGATATTAAAAATTTACGAAGTCAAGTTATTTGTTTCCGTGGTGATTCGATTTTTTTATTCTTTGATGCTGCGAATCTTTGCAAGATAAATTCGCTTCTTCAGGTGTCCACAGAAAAAGAAGACAAGTGGTGTGAAGTCCAGAAAATGGGATGGCCATGAAATCGGTACATCTCTAACAATACAACGATCTGGGAATGCTTCATCATGCATATGCGTAGCCCAATGACAGGGGTGTCATGGCAAAAGAAAAAAAGGTTTGGCTGCCTTGCTTCTGATTGCGGTACAACGAACAATCTCAGCATACCAAAGTACACGTTCTAATGAATAGACAAGAAACAAAAAAAAATTGAAAAAAAGAGCGACCAATCACTTTTTTATAACTTAAAGGACACCAAAATTAACCTTAGGACTACCGCTTCCCACTTCCCTTATGTAAGGTAAGTTTTCTCATAAGGTATTGTCTCCCTCCTTTCCAGCATGCCTTCGTGGTGTAACGGTTAGCTCACTCGACGAGGGTGAGAGGTTCAGGTTCGAGTCCCGGCTAGGGCAGTGTACATTTCCATCGTGTTCTGCTTCGTAATAACTTAATGATTCTTCAGTGGCGCTCGTATGTACTGCTATCCGTAAGTATGCTGTCCGTATGTACATATGTTCCCCAGAAACATCATTCAAATGGATTCAAGAGGGGCCAAAATGGATATTTTCGTTGAAATATGATAACAGAAATTTTTCGAGATTTCAGTATATTTTTTACTTCATACAAGGAAATAAAATGAAAAATAAAATTCAGTGAATGATATTTGAGACAAAAACATTCTGAAATTATTTATTCTTAATCCACTCCAAGCACGTCGAAGATTATGTCGAAAATCTCGAATTTAGAAATTAAATATCTCGGTTTGATTTCCGTCGTACAAGAGTCAACTGTTTGGTGTTTTAATTTTTAAAACACACTGAGGTTTATAAATTAAGGATAATTCAGAATCACACGGAAATCCAACTCTAAAGTAAAAATTTCACCTGTAGAATTATCGCACACATCTTTAAGAATAATATGCAAATTGCAGGAAGCCATCAGATGACGCTGATAGTACGCCATAATAATGAGAGTGTAACAGTAGCGTTAATAAGGAATGGTAACTAAAGAAGTAAAACTGTTTTCAAGCGTTCTGCAAGCCGCTCCGTGCCCCAACCGAATAGTTATGACACAGAGGACGCATGTGGATGATTTTTTACGCTGTAGAATTATCGACCGCCTGGAATGGTAGCGTACCCAGATGGAAGTATCCCAGGAACTCGGAATAGCCTAAAATATCACCTCTGATGATTCACGTCAGACTTTCATATGGAGAACTTTATGTACCCGCTACCACCAAGACATTATCATTGAAAAACAGCGTTACAGCCCCTGCAAGATTGCTCGTTTGAGGTGGAATCATACGGGCTTCAGAACAGATCTGCATTTTCAGATCAGAACCATGACAGGCCAGATTTATCGGAATATCATTCTGCAAAAATATGTACGGATGCTATGGGACAAATCCCATCCTCATCCTGCTAACATTGCAAAGGAATGTTATCCAGTTTGAGGATATCACTCGTATGGAATGGCTAGCATTCTCACCGGATGTGAATCCTATACAGTATGTGTGGGACATGCTTGCATGAATTGCAGTACGTCAAGCACCTCTTACATGTGTACCAGAACTTTGGAGAGCATTTCTTACTGAGTGGAGTCATTTGATCAGATCAATATTATTTCACTCAACATGACTAGACATTGTATGGATTATATTTCATCGTCTGGGAAACACACAATGTATAAACCATCGTACCAACCAAGTAGTGGTAAGTTTTTGTAAGGTAGATATTTTTGTAATTGCTCTCAGGAGCAGAACTCGTAGTTTTTATGAATGGTATTCATACCTACACCCTCATTTTTTATGTTTTGTCTTTTTCTTAATAAATGGGCTTATGAGTAAATCACGTTTGTTTCGTTTCATAAATTTATTTGCCGGAGCTGGTAATATCCTTATTTTATGGACATGAGTGTAAGTATAAACTCTTAACTATAGGGATGTGGGGATCGTATAAAAAGTAGTATTTTCTAATTTTTACAATTTTTTTTTAAATTTAAGAACGATATAACATTCAACCATTCGAGTCGTCTAAAACAATTTTTGTACCTGCTAGTATATGTGACCAACATGTGTGTATAATTCAGTTGTACAAAATGCGAAACAAAAGAATAGATTGTGATTTAATAACTGTACGTTTTTTTCCATTTTTCCTTTGCTAAATGAAGCACAGAAAAATATTCTCTCATGAAAGAACTCAAATACACATTTACGTAATTATTACATGAACATGTATTAATTCCGTCATGAGAAAGTGTTACCTTTCATATTGTTTTAACTGAAACATTGTTAACATAACCAACACATATTTGACTGTCTCCTGAAGTTATTAAACAAATCAGCCGTTATATAAATATTACTTTTATATGCATCAATTCGTTTAACTGTAAAATGAATTTAATTCCATATTATAGATAACATGAGATAAAAATATGTAGATACAGCAGAAGAAGGTAAAAATATGTAAATAATTTATAGAGACATTAGGCTATTTGAAAGCAGGAGACATGGAAAATGAGCAACGCCTTCGCCGAGAATCGAACCACTGATATGGTTGGGTATTAAGGAAACTAATCGCCAAATCCTGGTGATGGGGAATCCTCATCCACCACTGTTTTCAGTTTGGGTGCCACTGTAGGGGGATAAGGATTTTTTGACACAGGAAATATGAACGATGAGCAATGCCCTCGCCGGAACTCGAACTTCGGAACTCTCGAATACGCGACGAGCGTGCTGACCACTACACTACGAAGGCATGCAAAGAACGCTGGAGAAATACCTTACACACTCCCACTTTTAAAGGGCAAGTGGGTTTTTGGAGACCCAATCGCCAAATCCCGGTGGTGGAGAATCATCATCCACCACCTTTTTAGTTCTGGCGCCAGTGTAGAGACATTAGGTTAATTAGAAGCAGGAGTGTTGAAAAATGAGCAGCGCCTTCGCCGGGAATCGAACTACGAACCTCTCGGTAACGTGTCAAGCGTGCTGACCACAACACCACGAAGGCATGCGAGGAATGGGGAGGAAATACCTGATAAAATAAAATAGCTAAAATGAGGCAAGGTAATATTTAATAAAACAAATAAAAGTAGACAGTATGAACTTTTAAGTTTTTTATTTTATAAAATAGCGTATTATTAATTTGCTTGAAACAAACGCAAGTTGTCTCCAACCTCAAATTTCTTATGGCATTACTCAGCATGCATAAATATTGCTTTTTTCTACGTAAGGAATATATTTTGCCTTTTTGTATAATTATAATATTAACAAAATAGAAAATCATTTACGATTTAGAACAGACAGTCAGATGAAGGTAATACTGAAAATTGGATAGGATTCTGTGTCGGAACGATTCTGGATGTAACACGAGAAAATATTTATTAAATAGTAGAATCTGCCCCTCCCCCCTAAAAAAATTGCCAAATCTAATGTTAGAAAAGAAAAACCATAAAAAATGTGATTTATTAGAGGTACATTTTTCAAAGTATAGCGAAGCTGACAGAAGTTTTATGATAGATGAAACAAAGTTGAAGATTATTTCCAGTGATGTAACGTAAAACTGAAAAAATACATCAGAGCTAGCAAGAAAGATTTTATACAGTAAGTCTTTTTTGAGATGAAACGAAACGAAATGTTCTAAGATAGACGATATGCATTTGAGAAATGTTTCTTACAGTATGACGAGATGCAGAGCAAATAAATTTCAGTAGAAATGCAAATTTTATTTCGAAAGTAAAACATATGCTTTCTTTCAGTACACAGGTAAATGAATTAATAGTAGTTTTGCATCTAAATTTATTACAAGCTTATAAATATTTGGATGACATTAAAGAAACATATTTTACTTTTAAACCTAGCTAATAGCTTAGGATCCAAAACTTATGACAGATGTTAATGTTTTCTGTCTTCAAAAATAGAAGACGGTCATCTGCAGTGTCAAGGTTTGGCTATGCTTTCAACATTGTTGACCTGTTATTTATTGACCAACCCCTTATGCATCCTTCGTCAGAAATGTTCCAGGACATTTTTTTTTATTTCTGAGTTTGCAGTTCTAAAAGGAAAAAAAAATGTCCTTATGTTACGCGGTATGTAGCCTTACTTTGACATGACGTGGCCATATTTCCGCGCAAACGTAACTGATAATAACTTAAACGTAACTTGTAAAGTCGAAATCGGGACGACAATTAAAGTCGAAAAGTCGGAAATTAAAAAAAAAGTCGAAAAGGGAAAACATAAAATATTTAATGTACCAAAAATGAATTTAATATTTTTATACGTACTCTGAATTTTAGGAGACATACTGATTAATAGTTTTTACACCCGTTTCTTTATTTTTTCATGATAGTCTTTCGTTTGTTACAATGTAAGATTACTAATGACCATTATGATGTAATGATAACTAATAGCATTTTATGTAATGATTACTAATAGCATTTTATGTAATGATTACTAATAACATTTTTCTTTACCTGTTTTTGTTCTTTAATACACGTTCAGAACAATTTTAAGTGATGACCATTATGATGTAATGATTACTAATGTAATAATGTAATGATTACTAATAACATTTTTCTTTACCTGTTTTAATTTAATACACGTTCAGAACAATTTTAAAGAAATTCGTGTGAATGCGATTCTTAAGAGACAATATGCACGGAAAAGGAAAATCAATTAAAAAATAGGTTTCTTAAGGAAGTAATATAAAGACATACACAATATTTCTGATTTAGACAGCGTAAAAAATTTAATCAACAGCTCGTGGGAAATAGCGGAAGAACAGCTGCGTATTTTGGAGAAAAGAATACTATTATCATTTCTCATTTGAAGCGAAATTTTCAAAGAATTGGCTTTAGCTTAAGTTTAAAGGAACAGAGTTTTATCTTTTTTTTTTTTTGGAAATTACTAATTTCTCGTGTACCATTTAGCATTTAGGAATACCTTGAAGTAAGAACTTCATTTATTTTACTTAACAAGTTCATTTATTTTACTTAACAAGTTAATAGAATACCAGATAATTAAATGTTTGTCTCTTTGGTATTTTGAAACAATAAAAAAAACCAACCAATGAATGAATCGGTGAACTGTACCTTACGAGATTTCTTCGCTAATTAATTTGCTCTATTCAGTTATTCTATAACTTAATTCAGTCGCTGTTTATTTGCTGTCATTTTATGCTGTTTTACACAACCAAATGAGTGGTCGTCATTTGGTTGTCTAGAACAACACAAAACGCACTGTATATTCAGAACAATTCATATTCACAAACAGATTCGTACAAAGAATGTCCGCAGTTGTTCTAACTATAGCCACTTAGTCTTTAAGTTAAAATTGACAAGCGATTTAAGGGAACTTGGTACCTTTTGAATGATATTTTTTATTTAAGAATTTTCATCTATTTTTTATGAATAATATTAAGTCATTTTATAAGACAAAATGATTCTAATCTGAAAAAAGATTTTTTTGCTAGTAATAATTTTCTAATTAAAATTTTTGAACAAACATTTGAGAATTAAAAATTTCTTCTTCGCCCACAATTTTAAATGTTTTTGCCCCAAATTTTTATTGCATATGTTAGAGTGTTCTTAATAACTTTAAAGATAGATTTTGGGATTAATGAATTAGTTTCCAAGAAAAAAAATAAAAATCACATTTTTATGTAAAAACTTTAAGGAAAAATGATATCAATCACATTTTCACTTCCTATAATTTTTCTTTTCACTGTTTTGCAAAACCCATCCTTATTTCTATTAAGTATATAATTTTATATAAGTAGTAAAAAATATTAAATAATTTCGTCCATACCTGTAGAAGTTTTAGGACTCTAAGTAAAAGAATATATTGAAAAAATGAAAACTGAGAAAACGTAAACTGAGAAAACGCAGTTTAAAGAATATAAACTGTCTAAATGATCATTAAAACATTTCAAATTTCTTAAAAATTTTACTACTGAATTTCAATACATATGTATATAAAATAAAACCTAGTACTGTTTAATTAGTTAATATAAACATAAATTACAAGCTTTTGTTTAAAACCTCATCTGGCGAGAAATATTGCAAAAAAAAATCATAAGATGCAAGTAGAATTTTTCTTTATCTGTTTTTGTTCTTTAATACACGTTCAAAACAATCTTAATACATGAAATAATTATAATACATTTTACAAAATACTTATAAATTAATAATATTAATTTTCGTTCCATTAATGTTTTTCAAAAAGCAAAATTTGAAATTTGAAAAAATATTAAACATTGTATTTAAACCACTCAGCAGCATATTTGATTTCCTCTTTTCTTTAAGTCATTTCTCATGGCACATAAGTTGTTTTTAAAATAATTTAGGTGTATTTTAATTAATTAAAGAATTTAATGTTTGTTTCAACACTATTTTAAAAATCCTACAGTCAGGAACTTGATCACTTTCATGACACCACCTCTTTCTGCTCGAGTCTTATCACAAATAATTTCAACTTTTGAAGAAGCACAGCAAGGTTGACTGGTAATACGCATAGAAATATTTGCTGAACTCATATATATATATATATATATATGTAATAATAGAATTCCATAGTCAAAAATACACTTAAAACCGTAACTTAAATTTCGTCTTATCTTTTTGTTTTTTCCCAGTCACAATTCTAAATGCATGTTCTTTTCATTTTAATGGCGACGATCTCTTATTTGAAAGTACGTCTTGGAATTAAATCCACAGCCCCGTAGTCAAGTTGATTTTCCCGCTTTTTCTACACGTACAGTTATTGAATCTTCTGGAAATATTTGAAGCGAACTGGATTAGCTGACGTCATTTCTTGGAAGCTCCGCCTTTCCAGAGGTTATAAAAGGACTCGCGAAGGAATATCGAGGCATCGTTTCATTAATGTAACGATGGAGTAAACTTCAATACAAAAAGTTATTAGTTGTTCTTTTTTATTTACTCCGAGGATTTGATTTTTGTTAATGCTGTTTTTCATGGAAATTAATAAATGGATCCTGCTTTTTCTTTAAACATATCGTCTGATACTTTGAGCTACGACTACATTTGGTTCATCATATATATATATATATTTTTTATCTTTAAACTTGCCAGGTTAAAGATAAAGAAAAATTTTCTTTCTCAACTGCACGTTGTATTTAAATAAATCAGTTTATAAAGATAAACTGATTTATTTAAATAGAGTTTCCTGATACTCGCAGTCACATTTAATTACACTCCTTTTCATTTACACCGATTTTGAATCAATTACTGAAATTAAGAAGTAAAAAAGAATAAAAACTGAGGGGGTGGGGCATTTGAACTGCTGCCAAAATTTTTAAAAGCATTTTATACAACTTATTTCCGTCAGATCATTGCAAAATTTCTCTTCAGTGTAGTAAGGGTATTAAGATGTTTTCCTAGCCAAAAATTGAAAAATCAGTAATTTCATAAGATTTTGGGGTGCCGAATCCCCTTAAAGAGACTTTTAGATAAATTTTAGACTGCTACGTAACCATTGCTCTCTTGGTGGCTGTGTTTACAGATAAAAGATAAAATTTACTTTTTATATTGTTACGTGCATACGGGTTCGTAATGAATTGAATGCACAAGTCGCTCAAAAGTTAATAAAATTTGTTCTTTTCACACGAAATAAAACAAAATACTGAAATGTTTCCTCTGAGATATTCGTACAATATCACAATATCTCAAACGTTAATCAGAATTCAGATCAAAACAGATAAAGTTAAACCAATCTCACAGCGAATTCGCTACAGTCAAGCACGGCATTAAGTAAACAAACAGCAGTTCGCTTAAAACAGCTACAACTGAGATGAGGTGCTTAAATTCAGCTTTTATAAGCTTTTTAATTATTCACTAGAATATTCTGGTAAGATCTATAAATATCTCGATTTTCTTCGATGGCAATAGCAATTACGTGATATTTATTTATTAAATATTAAATGCATGCGCTCTTGTATTTTCACTTTTCCGACGTAGCTAAATCGTCTGCGTTGCACGGGAAAATAAAACAATTTTAATTACAATTCTAAATAAATAGCTAAATAAATACGAAATCTGTAACAATATTTTTATTTTCAGCTCTTGTTCTTTTGCCCGCAACCAAAGATAAAAATTGTCTGGATCATTAAATACACAGTTTAACTAATCATGACAAAATACCATGAACTATAATTATTTTAATGCGGTATTTTATTGAAAGCTGGTAATTATTTGGAATATTCTTCGCTGCTCAAAGTCTGAGGAAACGGTTAATATCCGCTGGTAAAGCGAACGACAGTATACTTTTCCTTGAACATAACATTTATGCATTTTTTTTGCTTTTTAAATGTATCTCCATTACTTCAGAGCCAATAAAATGTTAACGTTAAATTCCTCAACTGCACTCCCTGCTCATTCACTGGAATAGCAGCAGTGAATATCTTCGCTAACAAGTTCGGCCTACGCCATCAAAGGATATCGAAAACAAATTTGAGTAGCAGACCGTGAGAGCGAAGTGTACGGTCCACCACGACGCAATAGAGAGATGCAGAAGGGCTACAAGATGGATGAGGCAGCGTTCTAAATACTTTAACTATTGAGTCCTTCTAACCAATGTTTACCTCATCAATCAAAAGTCACTTTGACGGCAGATGATGTGCGCCGGAGTCATTTTCTCGGCAGCTGCATCAAGATAAAATCAAAGGAATTTCGTCTCCTATCTATTAGATTTATTTAGAAACATAGAAGTTAAGTTTTCTGAAACGTAAGGAAAAGTTTGGGCAACATTTAGTCGTTTTTAAAAAGGCTATCATCTTACTGATGATACGAAAAATGTAGAGGTACAAAATTTGTAAAGAAAAAAAAAAGAAAATTAAGCACCGAAAACGAAGTGAGGCAAGAGAAATACTCCAGCGCACTAAGACGTCTCGGAAAATAATTCCATGTATCTCCAAGAGTTCGAAGGAAAAAATATTCGGTAAAAAAGCGTTCAATTACACGGCTTCGATTTCTGGAATGGCAAGAGATGAGCAAAATACTGAGCTGCATTAGGCACCATTTTTGACCTCAATAAATTAGCTTATTAGGCAGAGAGACAGAAAGAGTAGAACATTAGATGATATTTAAACAAACTCCACTCAGGACTTGATAAAGATATGCAAGAGATATGTTTGAATGTACGAAATATTAAAGCTCTGCTAGTTATGCGCGCGCATCTTAAACATCACTTGCAAGAAAAGAGGAAATTAAACAACAATAAGAAGAAAATATGGCAGTTTTCAGATTTTATATTACTCGCAAAGGGGCTTTTTTAACGTTTAATGTGCTATCTTTTTAAATAACATGTTAAATATAATCTCATCATAAAAATTTATTAAATATCATATTCTGCGCACTTTAACCATAAAATTCAACTCAACATCAATATCACAAAATTATTTAAAAACGGCGTATTTTTAGAATTTGCGATAGAGTGTCCGGCGCACTGGGGATAATTTTTTTAAACATACAGTATTGCCACTGCTTGCTTTGAAAGCTCTCAGATTGTTAATCAACAATTCGTCAAAGTTTTACAAAATATGAAATAGATAATAACACAAATTCCAAAGTCCGGCTTCCAGATGCCCAAATTGTGTGGAGGATTAAGTTATTCAAAATTAGATAGCTGTAGGTATCGTTGTTTTATCACGATGCGAGAAACATACATATATTTATGCAGATTCTTCATTATTTAATTTCTTTAAATATAACACAGAGCGCTAATATTTGGTGGCAACCATTTGAAAAATGATTCATAGCATTTACGTTGTCAATGCCAAAATGAAATTAATACCCTTCTGGGTAAAATTGCCCCTTTGGGCTAAAAAAATATATGTCTGAAACAAGATCTGTAAAAACTGATTAAGTGATATACGAGAATTTCCGAATATAAGGTCACCAATGTACAAGGCGAGAGGCACATGTCTGTTGCAGAAATTGAACCAAAACTGAAAACAGCTGTATAAACCAAATTTAAAATCGTTCTATAGATTCAGATATATATTGTTAAATAAGGTAATATTGGCTTGTCTAGCTTTCTCAGCGTTAGTTTTTTAACCAAAATTTAAGTTCCCAAAATGTGATGAATATATTATTTTTTATTATATTGTAATTTAAAAACGACTCTGTAGGGTTTTATCTCCCCCCCCCAAATTTTTCAAACTGACGTTATAAGGTACATCTCCCACATTCTTAGCGTGCCTTTGTGGTGTAATGGTCAGCACACTGAGCCGGTATTTCAGAGGTCCGTGGTTCGATCCCCGGCGAAGGCAATGCATATTTTTCATGGTTCCTGCTTCCAAAAATGCCTAAAGTCTCTACAACGTTATGCCTCGTATTCTCCTCCTAGTCCATGCGCGACAAGAATGTTCTGCGGGTTTGTCAAGAATTAAGAAATTAATGTTATTCTAACGCTGTCTACTTATTTTAATTTATTAAAAGAATCTATTCTTATAAATAGGTGTTTAGCAGTTACAAACAGTCCAAACCCTTTAACTTCGAGCCTAAACGACTTTTCTTCCAGCATACATCCAACCCGAAATCGGATGCATTAGAGTCTGACCAAAAATTTTCATGTGTAACTATTTGCAAAACCTTTCTTCCATACGGAATTTTACGTCCATAACGTTTAGAGAGTTAAGATATCTAGATCTATCTAACAAGAGTAAAGAAAGTGCCAAATCACCGTCAGTTTACATTTGAAAAACTGGGGTGAGGGCAATCTAGAATAAAGTTCAATTTTGGCGCCAAAAGATTCTCTTTTTTAGTTCATTCAAATTATAGTCATGCCTATCATTTGGCAATAGCCTGAAGTGATTTATTTTAGTTCACAGTTTTCAAAAAATAAACTTTTAATTAAAACTCAAAAAATAATTAGTTAACTAAATGTAGAAAAGTAATTTATCGTATAGTAGTTGTAAGGTTTTAGTTAAACTAACCAAGTTTTATTTTAACTTAAATCTTTCTATCTCCTCTCTGTTTCAACTTCCCGTCAGAAGAAGCGCGCGTTTTCAGCTTATGCTAATTTAAGTACAGCCAAGTACTATTTAAACCAGAGGTAGAAACCTCTTAGCGTGAGAGAGCTTAGTATCAGACCACGGTCACTCTGCTCGACGTTCGCCTGACCAGCTAGCAGTTAAAATTTATAAGCCATAGTGCTTACCACGTGATTGCATTGTGAAACAATCTGAAGTGCGCTAGTATTAGTATATCTTGCTACGCACCCTTTCAGGTAGAGGCCAACTTCCGCGATTTGCTCTGCGAAGCAAAGTTTAATTTAATTTCTATTTAGGTATTTATTTAAATTTATTTGTTTGTTAAGTTCGACCCAAGTGTGGTCTTCTACTTCTGTATCCCTCCCGAGTTGGGAAGTGTGTAAATAATAGTGATCTAATAAAAGAGGATTTCAAATCCCTTTCAAGTGCAGTTATTCTCCAACTCAGCATCTACATCAGAACAACGCTAACTTTTCATCAGCTCACTGTTCCAGTTCAGGACTTGAGAAGAAGAACCCTATTACAGACTTTACTATGTTTCCTAAAATGATGCACAGAACACTCAGTCCTGATATAGTAATAAAGAAATTAAAAGAAAAGTAGTTTATTATATTGTTTAATGGGAAGAAGAGATTAAATATGTCTCATTATAAAATTCATCTGCGATTTTGTACCGTAAATAATAAAATTGTGGGCACTTAAACAACGACAGTGAATAATCGAGTTTCATTGTCTATGCCATCATCTTTATGATTTTATGAAGGATACGCACGCTTTAATTATTCGCAATACAAAATCATCGATGAATTTTGTAAACAGAATTATTTAACATCTCAGTTCCATTACACTATTTAATAAGTCGGATTTTTCTTTATAGTTCATTAATCATTTTACGAGGTTTAAATAAGAGCTTTTATAAAAAAAATTATATTATTTTTTAATTTAAGTTCTTATTTGTGATTTTCTTTCTGAGTTCCGGTTTTAGCTTCACAAGTATTATAAAATTCATTAATTCTGCTATGTATTGAAAGAAAGACGCCCTAGCACAAAAGCGTTTTATGGTAATTTAAAACAAAAGCTATCACTTTTGCTGATCAGCACTAACTGTGGAAGAGCTGCAGATGATATTATCTACAAAATGAATGGCAACAATGTTAATAGTGAAATGGAGAAGGAATAGCATTCATCCACACTTACTCAATTAAAGACAGATTTCAAAGAATTGCTAGAATATGAGTTTGTAAGTTTTATCCTACTTTTAATAACAGTTATTTTATGAATCTTTCCTGTCTTTTCCAGCATCGGTTTACAATGTGCTACCAGAACGTATTTTCAGAAACACGGTTATTGCAACTGAGAACGAGTACTATTTAAATCGATGTTTTACCGACTTCGTTACAGACCCCGAGTTCCTGAGTAGTGTGCGTTTGCCATTTGGCTGCCTCTCTGTAAGCTATTGCTACACTCGGCCGTACTTTAGGCCCTTGTTTGGCTTCGCCGATTTAGTTAATATTTAGGGACCAATTACTCAGTTTTAGAGCTATTGAAGGATTTTTTTGAAGCAAGAGAGATGAAAAATGAGCAATGCCCTCACTGGGAGTCAAACCACGGACCTCTCGGTTACGCGCCGAGCGTGCAGACCACAACACCACGAAGGCATGCGAAGAAGGCGGGAGAATAACACTATATGCTCCCCCTTTTAAAGGGCGACTGAAGTTTTGCGGACCCCATCGCCAAATCCCGGTGTTGGAGAAATATCGTCCACCACCATTTTAGCTCGGCGCCAGTTGTAGAGTCATTAGGTTAATTCGGAAGCAGGAGTGATAAAAAATAAGCAACGTCTTCGGTGGGAATCGAACCCCGGACCTTTCGGTTACGCGTCGAGTGTGCTGACCACTACACCACGAAGGCATGCGAAGAAGGCGGGAGGAATATTTTATAAAATAAATAGAGTTTTTCCAAAATTTGCGGACAGTTTTTATATACACCAAATCAGTACACAGAGAAATATAAACCGAGTCAATTACAGTTAATGTGAAATTTCATTAATATATATTATGATCGCGCACAATGAAAACAGTATTTGTTTTGAACTCTTTAAACTGGTATTCTATAATATATTCAAGTGTTACAGCACTCTTAAGTATAACTAGTATTTTTATTAAACAATAGTCTTTTTTAACCTGGCACTGTATAACACCAAGACATAAAAGTGTTGAACTTAGCACTGGCAAAGTGCTAGGAATCGGGCGCTGTCTAAAGTTGATTAGAACTTAAATAGGGGCTCTTTGGAATTCACTCGGTACCCAGTCCTATACGCATCCATCTGCATTGATTTGATCCAGAGACAGTGACAAATGCATTTGTGGAGCGATAGGGGATTTTCGCTTAAAACAGCACATTATCTTTTAAAAAGACCCACCATAACTAACATGCAAGCATGGACGAAGGATGCAAGAAAGAATAAATAAATGCGCCTGCACTGCTAAAAGCATTGCTACCAACCCTCTGATCGCATTAACAGTTTTGAACTTTGATAAGCAGACCCTTGAACCTCAGAAGTAAAGGATTTGTTAAACATTTCCGCTTATGAACCGAAATATACGGTAATGCATTTTACACACTGAATACAAAATAGTTTGGAATTGGAACACAAAGAGAATAATGGAAATGTTTTGTGATTAGAATGGAAAGCGCTTTCAATGTCGACAGTTTCGAAAACGCAGATCGAAAGAAAAAATATTCCAAAATGCGCCGCAATCTATAGTACTACAGTTTGTAATTATTAAAAAGTATTAAAAATAAATCTTTACAGAAAACGAAAACTTATCCCGAGACCGTAGAATCAAAAAAACTAAATTTGAAGACATGAATTTAATACTGATTGTGGAAACTTAAGAAATCCATGATAAAAATTTCGTGACGTACAAGCTGCATACAAAAAAAGACAAGAATAAAACATAGTTCTGTATCTCCCGTTCTAGTGGGCTGATTGACGCAACTTCGGCACCTATTGCGACTACTAGTTAAGCTGTAGAGTCATTAAGTATTCTAGAAGGCAGAAAAAATGAAAAATGAGCAATGCCCTCGCTGAGATTCAAACCACGGACCTCTCGGTTTCGCGCCGAGCGTGCTGACCACTACACCACGAAGGCAAGCGAAGAAGGCGGGAGAAATAGATTATATACTCCTCCTTTTAAAGAGCGACTGATGTTTTCGGGACCCAATCGCCAAATCCCGGCAGTGGAGAATCGTCATCCACCACTATTTTAGTTCGGGTGCCATTAGGTTAATTTGGGAGCAGGAGTGGTGAAAAATGAGCAACGCCTTCCCCGGGAATCGAACCACGGACCTCTCGGTTACGCTTCGAGCGTGCTGACCACTACACCACGAAGGCATGCGAAGAAGGCGAGAGAAGTACCTTATAAGGCGCCCTAATTAGATTATGTTTTTACATTTGAAATTCTTAGTAGTGATAGTGAATTCAACTGATAGTGAATTATGTCAGTTGGTGCACCAAATTCAGTGCCTTTTTGTACAGAGGGACCAGAAGTTAGCTTTCAATTTTGTGCACCAGAAATGTTATCTTCCTGTCCGTTGACCGGGTTGCTTGTTTTTGCGTAGACACTCTAATTTTAAACTATATTGTAAAATGAATTTTTACAGTATATTAGAATGATAATTAATTTCTGAAAACTGATTTTTAACTGTTTTTAACTATATTTGGTGTTTTAGGTTTTCCTGTATTTTACTGCCCGACTCACGCCACCTCGCAGGCCCTACCACTGCTAGCATCGCATTGCGGGCTCATCTGCATATCCCGAGTGCATCATCCTTACATATTTTATCTATAAAAGTTATATTATGCACGGTGGTACATCAATATTACTCCAAGATGGTGATACAGCTGATTTTGCATGGTAGTTAAAAATTTGTTGCATATTGTTAAACCATATGGGTTACGATTGTTTTCAAGAAACACGTGAAAACAATCATAAGCCATATGTTTTAACAACATGCAACAGATTTGTAACTATCATGTAAAATCAGCTGTATTACCACTTTGAAGTAAAATTCATAGCAGAATTACGCTACAGGCCTCAAACTATCCTGTTTCCTAAAAGAACGTTGAAAATCTAGTGGCAGCAAACTAATAGCTCTTACGCCACGCTAACCAGCAACAAATGATAAGCAGAAGCTCACGCTACAAAAGCACTGTGTTCACCCACACTCTCTAACTTTCCCTTCAAGAAATTGGTATTTAAACCTTTCCTCCTCCAAGTAGAATTGGCATTACTTCACGCGCGCTACCAAACTTAAATATTCTGGCATTTACAATTAAGGGAAATGAAGGCTTATAGGAAAGTAACTTCAAATTAAATGAAATTGGTTATTTAAAATAAATATAAATCCCCACAGGCTTTCTAATATCTAAAACACACATCGCTGTTTATGCACTTCCCTGAAAGTTTACTTCGTTTTAGCATCGCAGTTAAATACGTTTTCTGATATTTTTGATTTTGATGAAAAATATATTTATTCGCAGGCCTTTCATTTGCATGATTTTGAGCGAAATTTGCAGCTGTCACTCTCAGAAAGTATGATGAATAAGTTAAAGAAATCCGGCTATTTTCTTCAAGAATTTTACAAATAAATATACCTAGTAACTTTTTTAAACCTTTCCAATATATTTCATGATAGAATTCAGTAGTATGCATTTTGTGTTCTTGTATTGCCTCGATCTAAGCAATTTTGCAAAACTCTGATATCAAAAGTATGTAACTCTTGAAACATTTTTTTTTTCTTTAGTCAGCAAATCAGACGTTAGGTTATTTGAATACCGCAAAGTATAATAAAGATATCTCTCTACGGGAAGACTAATTTCGAGGAGAACTATCTAAGAGAAACTGATTGGTATTCAAGTAACAAATGGAAAAATGATGAAAACCAGCCACGCAGCCAGACCACGCAGTCCTCCGCCTGGGATCGAACAGCACTTTTAACCACTCGACCATATGCCCAACAGCGGCCGAGCTGTAAATCCGCTAAGCACTGGTAGTTCGGTCCGGGTTCCGAGTCTCGGCGAACGGGCTGGCTATATAGGTGTCTTCGTGGTTTTCTCCACGTGTAGCATGGATACGAGCCAGTTTCCCTTAGAAAGGCCTCTACGGGGCATCCCTTCCATTCCGTGCAGTGGCTAAGGGCGGAGCACTTAAAATGTAAAAAACCACTTGACCACAAGTGCGGCCTTGGCACATCAAAAATATATTGTTACGGATTTTGTGTTTAATTTGCTATTTTTAGTAGAATTATAATTAAATTTATTTTATTTCCCCGTGAAATGCAACGCGTGAAGAGTTTTAAGAAAAAGCTACGCCGAAAAAGCAAAAATACAGGAGCACGCGCATTTAAAATTTACTAAATAGATATCTCGTAATTGTACTCTTTTGCTCTTCAGAAACCCCTAGAAAATACCAGAATGTTCTCGTGCAGGTTATAAAAGCCGAAGGAAAGCATCTCATTTCAGTTGTTTACTTAGTGCTGTTATTGAACCTAGAGAATTCGCGGTTAGACCGGATTAGCTTTCTCTGTACTTTGGATTGCGTTCTATTTAACGTCTTAGTACTTCAAAATATAACTATTGTGAGATTTTGTGATATTGTACGAATATCTTTGAGGAAATATTTCAGCATTTTGTTTTATTTCTTGTGAAAAGATAAAATTTTATTAATTTTTATCGACCTGCGCATTCAATCTGTTACGAATCCGTACGCAAGCAACAATATTTACTGAAAGTGATGTAATCTTTACAAACTGAATGATACTTAGATAATTCTTAGTTATACCTTAATGCGACAGTTTCAGAATTTGGTCTCGCTTAAGTGAATTAATTACATTTTCTTATAATTATTATGATAATCCGTTCAAATGCTGACGAAAATTTCCAAAATATAGAGCTATTTAAGCAACGGATGTTCTACCACGAATTTTTAAGTGATTTCACGGGGGTAAATATTACCCGTAATTAAATTAACGCGTAATTATTTCAGTAAATAAAATAGCAAACTAGATAAGAATCAGAACGGTAATGCATAATCCAGCGACATAAAGATAATGAGAAACTCATCTCATGTCACATCATGCGTAACAATGTCCACGCCAAATGTAAAGCGCCGGAACAGGTATATGCAAACTATCAATCAAGTCGGTCGTTCTCTGCATAGAAACTGACAAGTGTTTATTGTTGGCAATTTTATCCATATTTATTACTGATGGCTCACTCTCATTGCTT